>JAWWEU010000080.1:4175453-4197917 GCA_035583155.1 Acropternis orthonyx | reverse complement strand
AGAGGAGAGGAGAGGAGAGGAGAGGAGAGGAGAGGAGAGGAGAGGAGAGGAGAGGAGAGGAGAGGAGAGATGCTGCAGCCCCTCCGCTGCCGATCCCCACCGAGTTTTTCGCTGCCTGAATTTCGCTCTGAGCTTCAGAGTGATGGAGAAGAGGCTTCATTGCGCTGCCTTCTACCGTGCTGGTCTGCGTGTGTGTGCGCACGGAGCTGAGCAGCGATTTCCCCCCTTTCCTTCTGTTTTTAAGCCTTTCCCTTTCCCTCCTCCTTTTCCCCTCCCCATGAATCAGCTGCCCACCTTTCCCCGAGAGAAGCCCTCCCAAATAACACCGGCGGCACAGGGTGGGTTTTTTAGGGGGGGTATTTTCTGCCCAAAATGGAGGGGTGGGGAGGAGGAGAGATGCCTCGGTGCTGCAGCTCCCATCCCCGGAGCTCGGGGAGCGTCACCCGGTCGGTCTGCAGACATCAGCTCCGGGAAACAGCCTCCTCAGCTTTCCGCACTAGTTAACAGCCTGCGAGCTGCCTCGACTTGTTTTAAGCTCGCTCGCTCGCTTAATCTCATCTCCCCTCGGCTCGTGTGTATGTGTGTATGAGTGTGTGTGTCTGTGTGTGTGTGTGTGTGTGTGTATGTGCAGGGGGAGGACTTTATTGCCATTGGCTCAGCTTTCGCTGCCCACCCACATCTCTTCCACATCACCTTGGTGTCTCCCTAAATAAAACCAGCCCTCCTTATCGCACCGAGGAAATCAAGAGCGAGAGTTTGAATGGATTTTATATAAATATTTACCCCGACGAAGCTACTGCTGAGCTGGCCGGATAAACTCACAGCAGCTGCTCTCACTCTCCTCTTGCCCGCCCCTTAAAGGGTTCACTCGAGAGAGGAGAGATCCAGATCCCGGTTCGAGCTCCAGGCTGACCCAAAAAGCAGTGCCAGGATTTAACTTCACTATGGATCTGAAGGACAGCACCAGTGAGGGCAGCATGGGCAGCCTGCAGCCTTCCAGCATCCAGATTTTTGCCAACACCACCACGCTCCACGGGATCCGCCACGTCTTCGTCTACGGGCCGGTGACCATCCGGCGCCTGCTCTGGACCTTGGCCTTTGTGGGCTCGCTGGGGCTGCTCCTGGTTGAGAGTTCAGACAGGGTGGCTTTCTACTTCTCCTACCAGCACGTGACCAAAGTGGACGAGGTGGTGGCCAACAGCTTGGTCTTCCCTGCTGTCACCATCTGTAACCTCAACGAGTTCCGCTTCTCCCGGCTCACCACCAACGACCTCTACCACGCTGGGGAGCTCCTGGCTCTGCTCGATGTCAACCTGCAGATCCCCAACCCCCACCTGGCTGACCCTGCTGTCTTGGCCATCCTCCAGGAAAAGGCCAACTTCAAGCACTACAAACCCAAAGTTTTCAACATGCAGGAGTTCCTGGCGCGGGTCGGCCACGACCTCAAGGATATGATGCTGTACTGCAAGTTCAAAGGGCAGGAGTGCAACCACGAGGACTTCAAAACTGTGAGTATGAGCAGACACTCTGCTTTTCTCTTCTCTGGGCGTGTGGACCGTGATGGTGCAGGACCAGGAGGTCACTGGCCAAGCCACGTGGGCACGGCATGGTGAGTGAACGGCTGCCAGGCTCTGGCGTGGCACAGGAGGAGCAGGAGCAGCCTGTTGAGCTGAAGTTTGTTTGTTGAAGTCCTAACAAGGGGGGTTTTGTGGGGCCACACCTGCGAGGGGCTCGCAGCAGGTCCAGCCTCCACCCTGCACGAGGCCCATGGCTCCCAGGTGGCTGCTTGGTGAGAGACCAGGGCATCAGATGGGTCCTGCTGAGCATCACAGGGGGCTCGGGGGTCTCTTTACTGTGGGTAGTGCATGTCGGGAGCTGAAGGAAGCAGAGGGCTGGAAGGAGGCCAGCGAGAAGGGCAGGAGCTCGGGGCTGCTCTGAGCGGTGTCCAGCTGTATTTCCTCAGGTGTTTGGAGCTTTGCTGGAATTGTGGAAGGGGAAATTTTTTCTGCTTGTTCCTGGTGTTCATGGCTCATAAATCCTGGTTTGTTGCAGAGTGTGGGCAGCAGCTGGGTAGCTCCCTGGTGCTGTGTCCTTCCTGGTGCTGTGCTAGAGAGAAGGGAGGGGGGAAAACAGGAGAGGACAAGAAATGAGGCTGAGCTCTGATCCCAGTCTGCTCCGAGGCTGGGGGAGGTGGAGCGAGCCAGGTGCTTGAGCATCCTGAGGGAAGCAGACACTGCTCAGTTACAGCTTCTGGCTGGCACCCTGATGGCAGTGCAGGCTGGCCTGGGTGCCTGGGCTGGCAAAAAGTGTCAGTGCAAAATGAAAACAAGAAGTGGGTTGTCTGGGAGAAGTGGTGCCCCTGGGGCTGCAGAGGGGGCTGCTCCCCCAGGCTGGGGGGTTTGAGTCCCATCCTGGCCGAGGTGTGGGCGTGCTGGGGGCTGGGCTAAGTCACACTGTGCTCTCAGGCCACGCTGGCACAGACTGAGCTGTCTGGGGAGCTCGGTGATCCTGGAGGCAGGAATGCTCCAGCTCTCAGGTGGTTGTTTCTCTGGGAGCGATGCTGCTGGTTCTGCTCACTGCCCTGTGTCCTGCAGGTTTTGTGCTGCTCTGGTTTGTCAGCAGGATCTTTGTCTGGCTTGTCAGAAGGATCTTTATCTGGTTTTAGGAGAAGGGAATATTTTCCGTCTCTGCTGCTTTTGGATCTTCTGGCAAATAAGTCCAGCTGAGTCCTGCCATCACCCAGACTGTGCTCTCTTTAAGCCTGTGAGCAGGAACGTCTGATTTTATGCCTCAGTTTTGGCCTGTGCATAACCCTGATGCCTTGCCCATTTCAAACTGGACACCCAGGCAAACCACTCCCTTGTTTCTGCTCCCTGGGCAGGTCTGAGCAGAGAGTGGGGGGACATGTGAGTCACAGGAAGGTATCAACAAAGTCCCAAGGAGAGGAGCTTGCTAAAGAAAAGCCATGTGTGACCAAGGCTGGAGAATGGGATGAAAAAGGAGACACAGATGCCAAAGTTCAGGGGACAGGAGAGTTGGGGAGTGAGGACAGATCCCAACAGGATGGACAGACCTCCCTTAGCTGTAGTGAGCAGGGGAGCAGGAGCTGTTGTGCCCATGGACATCCCAATAATGCAATAAACACCAGCCAAAAGCAAAAGCCTCAAAGGCAGGGAGCAAACAGCACCTCCAAATCATCTGCAGGGCTCACAAAAACAGGTCCTTTTCTCAGAGAAGGCAGGGCAGGACCTCTTGGCAGCCCCCTGGGACACACTGGGGGCTCAGCCCTGGCTGTTCAGTTTTTTGAGGTGGCTGCTCCTGGAACAACGACTTGTGTTTCTTTTCCTTGGGGGGTACAGGAGTTTCCAGAAAGACAAACATTCCATTCCCTGTGTGCCAAATAAATGCTCTGCTGAAACAGATCAGGGCCAGCTAGAGACAGACAGGATATTATGGCCTGACAGTGCTCGTCCTTGTCAAAGTGCTGGGGACATTCAGGGCAATACTTGAGCCTATTGTGCAAGGCAGGTCCTGGATGATCCAGAAGACAACACTGCTTGTTGTGCCTCTCCAACAGAGGCAGGGGTTCAGTCTCCCTGACTCCAGGTAATCCCTCAGGTTATGGAAATTCAGGAAGCATCACTCAACAGGGACACACCAACCCTGCTTTCCTGCCAGAATTTACCCCTCGGAGATAAAAGGCAGCAAAAACTGTCTGCTTGAAGGATGAGTAGGTTTTTCCATGGGGAGAAGCTGCAAAGGTCTTTGAGCTGCCTCCAGGCTGAATCAGAACCTCATGTCCTGGATGAATTTTGTATTTAATCACCACCAACCTGTTGCTACAGCACAGGGGCTCTGTGACAGCCCATCCATCCTGCTGCAGCACCCGCTGGAGAAGCATCACCTGATTTGTTCCCTGAAGGCAAACAGGGTGTAAATCCCCGAGCAGCTTTGTGATATGACAGCACCGTGAAGAACTGCGGTTTTTGTTTTTTTTTTTCCGTACTCCCCAAATTCAGGCCCCTGGGAGCACAAGAGGCAGGAGCTTTGCAGCAGGAGGCTGCACCAAAGCAGGAGCTCTGCAATGAGGTGCTGCTGGAGAAGTCAGTGCTGTCCTTTCGGAGCATGGAGGGGTGTGTGGTGTGCAGAGTGTCCCTGGATAAAGCCCACGGTGCTGTTGCCACATGGGAAAGCAGGAGTTGGAATGGCACTTTGAAAACATGACTTTACCCTCTTTCCTCCTCCACTTCCCTGTTTAAATTCCCTGTTGCTGCTTTAGCAACAGGATTTGAGCTGTGCTCTCCCCCCACTCCCTGTTTTCTCCCCAGATAACGCCTCTGAGCCATTTCTCATATTAAGGTCTGCCCAGAGGGGTGAGTCCCCCGAGCTTTTCTGCAGAGACACCCCGAAGGGACCAGCAAGGTTGTGCAGATCCTGTGCTGGCACTGTAGGAGCAGCAGTTCAGATAATGCAGAGCTCTGCTGTAGGCGAGGCAGTGAAGGAGAGAAAATTGGCAGAAGATGCTTTAGCAAACCCATTCCCTTCGAGTGTTTGGAGGAGGAAAGGCTGGAAACAGCAGCAGCTGAGGAAACCCCTTCCTTTCTTTCTGCCGTCCTGGTTGGAGATGACCTGGCAGATGGGATTTTTCTGGAGGAGCTGTACTGATGCTGCTCGTTGTGACTTCAGGGTCTTCCCATCCCGCTGCTGCTGAGCCTGGTAAAGCTGTGGCTCGTCACTGCTGTGATTTTCTGGGAGTCTCTGTGGGTGTGCTGGAGCAAAGACTCTTTCCTGGCGTTCTCAGGGTGGCTCGTGGTCCTCTGCTGTTCCAGCTGGGCTATGGCAGGGAAGCCTTGGGGGAGATCTGTGTGTGTGGCACAGCAAAAGTGTGGGAGAAAAACCTGTGGAAACCCTTTCAACCCTTGGGGCACACACGGAATGATGGGTGGGATGGCCTGGGAGTGGATACTGGGAATCTGAGCAGCAGGAGAGTGGGAAATCTCAGTCCCAGCTCACTGAGAAACGCCCCCCAACAGCCCAGCCCTGCTGGGCACAGCCAGGCTGTGGCACTGGGGGTGTGCTCTGGAAGTTCTGGTGTGTGAACGCATTTCCAGCCAGGTCATTTGCCCAGTGCAGTGTGGGCTGTGATTCCTCACACAAGGAAATTCATGCCAGGTAACACAAGAACTTCCCCTGTGCCTGCTCTTCCGTGTCTATTTATTTGCAATGGCCATGAGAATTGAAGGGTAGAACTCATTTATTTTCAATACACGTTCCTCTGACAGACAGGACCCACATAATGGGCAGGATCTCATGTGAATATTGCTATTTTAAGACACAAGTTTCTGTCAATCTATCTGTCTTTTTCCATACATAAGTTTTCTCCTATTCCTTCTAGTGCCTCCCTGAGGTCAGTGTGTAGAGAATAGTTTTTGCTTTGTAGATTAATTAGTCCATTTTCAACTCCTATTTACAACTTCCACTTCCCTCAATTGAAAAAAAATAAATAATCAGGATGGTGGCTGCTTGATTTGAAAAAGACATCACTTCTCCATTTAACAACTTTTTTTGGACACTCATGACGTTTCCCAAAGTTTGCTCCAGAGTCTGAGACTCCATAAATCTTCAATCCTGTGATGAATTTTACACAAACAGGTAGTTTTTCTCCCAGGAGACCAAATCCTTGTGCAGCCATCCCAGTCTGCAAACCCTGCCCTGGAGAAATGCAGACCCTGATTCTACCCAAGGTGTTTCTGGACTAAGTTTCTCTGTCCTCCAAGGATTTATGGGTGTGAAGGTGCTTCCTTGATTGTATTTCCTTTATGTTTTTGCAAAATGGTAGGATAATGCTTCAAAATTCACCAGGAGGTTTCATGGGTGGATGTCAGTTGGGTTGAAGGATTGTGAAAAAGGTTTTCCTGGGTTTGGATGGTGAATGGATTTAAAATCCAGCAGAGAGAAGGCTGTAGAGCTTCAGAAGGGTCTTTTCGTGGCAAAGGCATTTTAAAATCCTTTAATAGTAGAAGTATAATCACTGGGTGAAACAACTCCCACGGGACAGCAGGGAGGCTGCAGGTTGTTGATTTGGGACATTGATGCTCCACACCTGAGATGTTGGTCTGACTCAATATCTGAGCAGCACAGGGATAAAATCCTCCTGAAAGTTCTTTTAAAAAAAGGTCTGTGTTTGGTTCTGGTTTGAGCTGCTGCTTGTCCAGGCACACCATCCTCCCTCACCAGGGCTTTGAGCTGGGGAATAACCCAAACATCTGAGATGTGGCAGAAATGGGCACAGCCAGAGTGTCAGAGACAGCTGGAGGTGCCAGGGTTGGGAGAAGAGGGAGAGGAAAAACAGGAGGGCCCTGCAGGGGGAAAGACAAAGCATTTCTGTGTGTGAGAGCCAGCTGAGGGCTCAGCCTTCCCTTGCCATGCACCTGACACTGTGTTTGAAGGAGGGCAAGAACCACTCCTGACTTCCAAGTGATTCCCATTCATCCCAGTTATTCACCAGGAGGCCAAGTGAGAGCTCCTGTCCCCTCCAAACCACACCTGCCCAGGATCTGCACTCAAAGCAGCATCTGGAGCTGTGGCAAAATGCAAGTGCTGCCCTTCAGGGGAGGAAGAAATGCTGAGCAAGAAAGATGTCATTAGAGTTTCAAGGATAAGAGGAGATGTTTGAGGGCTGCCAGGCTTTATCAGAATTGCCTTGGGAATTGTGTTGGGAATGCCTCTGAGTGGAGCTTCTCGCGCCTCAGCTCTCCAACTTGTGAAGTGGGGGGAGAAGGAGCCTTTCTTCCCGAAGTGCTGAAAGCTGTGGAGAGGCAAAGCTGTAAACAACTGAGCACAAATAAGATAATTGTCTTTCAGCAGCCACATCCTGGTGTCTCCTTAGCCCGTGGCTCTCTGTGACTAACACATCTCATGTCACAAGGTCTCCCTGACAACTGCTCTTGGGTGAGGACTCCTTGCTGCCTGCACTGGATGGAGGCTGAAACCATGGGAAGCTTGTGCTCTTTCTGTAAAGAGACCAGACTAAATCTAAGTGAAGGCCAGGAAAGACAAGGAATATATAAAAAAACCATGCTGGTTTCCATGTGGAGAGGGAAAGTGAAACAACATACCTTGTCCTGACCTTCTTCCACACACCTCGTGCAGGTGCCCCTTGGAGACTTCTTGGCAAATAATAAATAACCCCCCCCGAATGTTCCCTCTTGAGGAATCTTTGTGCTTATCTCACCAACTTCAGTGGTGTTCTGTGGAAAAACACGGTGTGGGTGCTGTAATTCCCTCTGTGGGTTTAGCCTAAACACTCCTTGAAAGGTTCTGACCAACGTGTCTGTGATCCCCACAGATAGAAATGGGCAAGAATCAACACAGTTCATGAAGGGAAACGGGAGAAGTTCTCACTGAAATAAAGAAGAAACAAGTCTGACTTCAGTGAGGGTCTGGGTGGCCTCTTGAGATCCCTTCCAAGCGGAGTTATTTTAGGATTCTATTATGAAAAGCAGGAGCAGACCTGCTGGGTCTTAACTCCTTTTGTTGTGTCTTTTTTTTTTTCATAGAAACATAAAACACTGGAATGGTTTGGGTTGGAAAGGACCTTAAAATCATCCAGTGCCACCCCCTGCCATGGGCAGGGACACCTCCCACCAGCCCAGGGTGCTCCAAGCCCCGTCCAACCTGGCCTTGGACACTCCCAGGGCTGGGGCAGCCACAGCTTCTCTGGGCACCCTGTGCCAGGGCCTGCCCACCCTCCCAGGGAAAAGGTCCTTCCCAATGTCCAATCTAAACCTACTGTCTTTCAGTTTAAAGCCATTCCCCCTTGTCCTGTCCCTCCAGGCCCTTGTCTAAAGTCCCTCTCCAGTTCTCTTGGACCACTCTTTAAGCACTGGAAGGGGCTTTAAAGCCTCCCTGGAGCCTTCTCCTCTTCAAGCTGAACATCTTTGCAGGACCTTGCACTTGGCCTTGTTGAACTTCATGAGGTTCACACAGACCCCCTTTTCCAGCTTATCCAGGTCCCTCTGGATCCCATCCCTTCCCTCCAGCGTTTCAGCTGTGTCACACAGCTCGGTGTCATCAGCAGCCTTGCTGAGGGTGCCCTTTATCCTGCTGTCCATGTCACCAGCGAGGCTGTAAATCAGAGCTGCTCCCAACCCCGACCCTCAGCACTCCTGCTCAATTCCCCATCAGTCTCCGTGAAAAATGAAAGCCCAGTTTTGGAAGAGGGTTCCCTTCCTCTCTGTGAACTCTGTACACAAGGTCAAGTTGGCATTATTGACCTAAGGAAAATAAAATTGCTCTTAAAATGCCCAGTTGTTGACATGTCTGTGTGCTCTGAGTTCACAGCTCTGACTCCACAACGAGCCCGTCACACTTTCCCTCAGCAAGCGCCTGTCTTTTCCCATCTCCTGAATCCATCCCTATTTGTCTCAGAAGCAGACAGAGATTCCCTGAAATAAAACCACTCAAGCCCCTCACACAACTCCTGTTGACTGAGAAAATGTGCCTTGCAGGTCCCGAGGAGCAGGGACAGCAGGGACAGCGAGGGCACCCGAGGCTTCTCCACCTCCTCTGGCAGGGCTGGGGTCTGAGCCCCTCCGACACCTTCCCAAAGGCATTTTTACAGGGATTTATACCTGGAGTGCCAGCCAGGCTCAGCTTTAATTCTACATTAATTGGGAGACATGACCAGGGTGAGGGCAATAAGAGGGGATTTGTCACCCAGATATCCGAGCAGGGGGTCAGGTGGAGGTGCTGCTGCCACAGCTGCACCAGCTGTGCCCAGTGCTCCAAACATCCCAAAAATGATCTGGCTCTTGGGCTCATGTGACTCTCCATGTGCTTTTCCATAAGAAAAACAGATCCATTAAATACCTGTATGTGTTTATGGCACTCAAAATATATAGAAAGTGTTTCACCTGTCAGACTGATGTGACTCTCCGTGTGCTTTTCCATAGGAAAAACAAATCCATGAAATACTTGTGTATATATATGGCATTCCAAAGATGCAGAAAGTGTTTCATCTCTCAGGCTGATGTCACTCTCCTTGTGGTTTTCCATAGGGAAAACAGATCCATGAAAAACTTCTATGTGTATATGGCATTCAAAATATATAGAAAGTGTTTCACCTGTCAGACTGATGTGACTCTCCATGTGCTTTTCCATAAGAAACACAGATCCATCAGGAACTTTTCTGTGTATATGGCACTCAAAAGATACAGAGTGTTTCACCTCTTGGTTTTCCAAAGGTAAAACAGATCCATGAACTATTTGTATGTGTATATGTTACTCAAAAGATATAGAAAGTGTTTCACCCCTTGGGCTCATGTGACCCTCCATGTGGTTTTCCATAGGAAGAGCTCTTTGGGAAAACAGATCCATGCAAAATTTTCTTCCCACAGCCATGAGAGGGAAAACTCAGGTTTTCCCACGGGAGGAAAACACGATCTATGGCTAAATTTGCAGGTTGCAAAAGTCAGTGTCTATTTTGCCACCTGCATCTGCTGAGAGGTTTAGGAAAAGAGCCTTAAATAAACATATTCACTTTATTGAGGGGTGGGTGTAACCGAGTGGGGCTCCAGAAGCTCAGTGGGACTTCCAGACCTGTGAAAATCCCTGTGGAAATGTCTCGGGCATCATAAACTCAACAAGCTAAGAGGGGAAAATGAGTCAGATGAGGTGGGGGTGTCTGACTCCATGTGAAAGCAGCAAGAGAAAAGCCAAATTTCCCCTTGGAGGAGAAGGAGACCGGGAGCTGTTGGAACAGATTGACACCAGTCATGCTCAGGGCCCATCAGAGCCCGATTCCCATCCAGCCATGAATATTTCCAACCGAAGCACATGCCATTATCTGAAGAAAAGCTGAATTGTTTTGCTCATTTGTTGTTGTTGCTGAAGAAAGGGTTTAGCCTGTGTGTTAAGTCGAGGAGCAGTGAAGTGAAGGAGTGAAGGGTAATGGAAAATGCACATCTATTTGCTCGGGGTGAGATGGATGAAAGGAGCTTTAATCCACACTTGGATGGATTTCCAGACAGGAGCCCGTCCAAGGCCATCAAGGCTTTTCACCTGCAGGAGGAGTTACTCCGTTCTGTGCTGGATTTTCCTCAGAGCCTGGAATTGGAGAAGAAAATCAGATGTGGAAAAGTGTGAGTTAAATTCCACCTGCTCAAGGTGCTTCTTCACATCAGTTTGAGCTCGCAGGAGAAGGTGACTCCAGGCTCTCGGCTCACACTTGCTCTGTGGGCTTCCCCTGCAGCCAGCCCAAAGATTGGCACTTCCAGGGTGATTTTATTGGGAAATGGAGTTTGTCCTGAGGGGAATTTATAGCTCTGAGTCTGCCCTTATTTCATATGTGAAAAGAAAACCCCAAAACAGTTGGAGGGCCAAAAATTTTGGAAATTTTCATGAGACCAAGTTTTAGCTGCTTTATAAATCTGAATCTTCAGGATGCTCTTTCAAGGGTGTTGAAGAGTGGGATATAAATGGATGTAATATAAAGATAGGCATGGAATGAAAAGAATTGAAAGTTAAAATAAAAAAGTTATTAAAGATGTGTTTGCTTTTTTAAAAGGTTTTGACATGGGAGAGGAGAGGAGAGGAGAGGAGAGGAGAGGAGAGGAGAGGAGAGGAGAGGAGAGGAGAGGAGTGAGTCCTCATGTGGGATTGCTCAGTGACAGGCAAACATCTCTGCAGTGACAATAGAGGACTGAATTAGTTGCAGAGGAGAGTTAATGACCAGTGGGAGGACTTAATGAAAGTTATCTAAACTTCCAACACCACACTCCACTGCTCCCTGGCACTAAAATGGGCGGTGTAGCAGAGACATCCATGAAAGCCTCTGTGTTCCTTCCACCTCCTCCTGCCAGGCTGGGGAAGAGCACGTGGGCTCCATCACTGCCTGTTCCCCATGGAACAGTGACATCAGCAGGGCTGGGAACTCAGCACCAGCTCTCCAGTGCTGGAGAGACCTGGGAAAGATGAACCAGGACATCAGAGAGGGGTCACTTTGACCTCAAATGGGTGGTGGTGTTACATTTTGGGAGGGGGGAGGGACTCCCAGCCATCTGGAAAGGGCTGGTTTCTTTGAGGGGGACCTTGGATGAGAACTGACATTTGCCACCAGATTTTTTGGGGTTTTCTGTGAAAAACTGAACCAGAATTCTGCTTGGAACTGCAGTTTCTCTTCATCATACTGGTGTTGTTCTCAGGGTGTACTGGTGGGATTGGGGTTAGGTTTAGGAATCTCACAGAACATGACATGTCTTGTCTTTTCCTTGGGAGGCGATGGCTGGTTACAGCAGTCACACAGTCTTGTATTCATTATTTCTTTGAAGCATTTAATGTTTGTGGAGTTTTACTTATTTTTTCCTTATTTACTGAAAAGAAACAAAGTGTTTTCCCAAACAACATTCCCATCTAAACCAATTTTATGTAACAAATGAGACATTTCCCATAACTGCCATAAGGATCCATGGTGTGGATATCATCCTGAAGAGAGGGAGTTGCTGGGCCAGATGTTAAGCTTGATCCTTGTTGATGGAACTGCATTTTTCCTACTCCACCCTGGCCACGAATCCTGCAGGCGCCACCCCTTCCACACGTGCTCCAGGAACACTGCAAATGGTCCTTAACTCGTGATAAATTATGATGGAGCATCTCCCAAAGCACATGTGACATCCCCAGGAACAACAAATGGATTTGTTCCTGTCAAGGGATGACAAGGGATCACAACTGAATTAACAGGAGCTGCTCCACACCGACCACAGGCCATTCCAGGGTGTGTGTCATTCCAGGGGCTCGGATGGGATATGGTGGAGAGGAGATTCCACGATGTAAATGGTTGAGGGGACAAAACAAGTGCCAGGCTGACAGACCAATCCTGTTCCTAGCGAATCCCAGTGGAGTTTGCCTCCTTAAAGACAGGAATGAGGGTGGGATGGCGCTGTCAGCCCCCACAATTGCAGCCAACCCTGCAAAAATCCTCCTCTCCTCATTATTGCTTTGTAGAACAAAAAGACCCCCAGAGGTCAGTCCTGTGATGATGTCTCTGCACATCTGCATCTCTCCAGGGAAAAACAGATCAAGAGGGAAAGGATTTTCCTGTGGTGTTTGTCAATGACACCAGAAAAATGTGCAGGGGGCTCCTGGGGTGGGATTTCCCATGTGACAAATGAAAGCTTTTTGTCTTGAAGCATTTCTGTTTTCCATGCAATTAATGAAACTAAAAACCTCAGCGCAGGATAAAACTCTGCAGCCCTGGGATGTCTCAGTGAGTGGATGGCCTGGTTTCCAGCTGGTTCTGAGTTAAGGAATGGAAAAAGTGACCCAGAACTGGGGAACTTCCCACTTTGGGTCAGGGGTGCTCCAGGCTCTGCTTTGCAGGGGCTTTGAGGCAAAGCCTGGTATTGTCTGAGCTTATTGAGGGTGAACCCTGAGCTATGGATTCATATCTGGCTTTCCCTGAGTGGGGGGATTTCATTCACTTCTTTCAAAGGGCAGATCCCACAGCAAGAGGCTTCTGAGAGACCATTCTCTGAGCTTTCTGGAGATGGTTTTAACCTTATTTCTCGGTAATAGAAGGCTTCAGCAATTTGCCTCCATTTGAAAGAGCAGGAGAAGCCTCAAAAATATTTGGTTTGTCCAAGTTTCATGAAAACTGGCAGCTGGGAGAGACCCAAACCCCAGTGCAGAGAGGAAAAGCAGGGTCAGTGCTGGTATTGTACATATTGCCTGACAAAGACCAGCTGTGCAGCACAAAAAAGTGCCCTGCTCTGTCCAGGAGCAAGTTGGCAATAATGAGACTTTCTTGGCACTACAAAGAGCATAGCACAGAAAAAAATTCAGTGTCTGGAGAGCTGTGCCACCCATGGGACACGGAGGAGCAGCCCAGGGGCAGAGCTGTGTGTGTGCCAAGGGACGTGGAGGTCAGACCCTCCTGCTTTTGGTGGCGGGAATCCTCAGGAACAGGGAGATGTCAGAGGAGCAAATCCTTAGGAAAACAACCTTCATTAATTCTTCTGTTTCAAAAGCAACTTGTTTCATAGTGGGTGTATTTTTTAATTAATCACGCAAAGCATTTGTTTCCCCTCTTGCACTTGCTGGAGGTGTTTTCCCCAGAGTGTGGTCACTGAACAAGCAGGAATTGACCCCTGGGCTTCCCTGCAGCTCCTGCTCAGAGCACAGGTGCTGCATCCTGGATTTTAACCCCCAAGAAGGCAGAGAGGCTCCTGCTGGTGTATTTTTCAGGCATGGCTTTGGGGGAAAGTGCTGCACAGAGGGTTTGGGGTCCCAGAGCCTTGTGGTACTGGTGGTTTAGTCACTAAATACCCTCACCCCATTACTCAGACAGAAAGTGGGAATGTGGGAGAGGCACTGGGAGAGTGGAAGAATCCTTTTATTTTCAAGCTGAGGCACAGACAAATGGCATGAATCTCATTCTTCCCTCCTGAGCTGGTAAATGGGCAAATAAAGTGCAAGTTGAAACCATCTGAACACCTTCTCTTGATATGCTCTGCCATTCTGGCAGTCCCCAACCATCCTGGTGTGACTCCTTTGGCACTTGTGGCTCTCCCAAAGAGGTGAGGAAAGACAAAGAGCTCCTGCATGGAGCCCACCAACCTTCCTCCTCCGTGCCCTCTGCTTCACCCCACAGCGAGCAGAAACTCTGAGACCTAACTCCTGAGGGGAAGGCACTGACCTCTGCTCTGGGTGAGCAGGGACAGCACCCAGGGAATGGCTGGAGCTGTGTCAGGGCAGGGTCAGGTGGGATCTCAGGGAAAGGCCCTTCCCCCAGAGGGTGGTGGGCACTGAGCAGGCTCCCCAGGGCAGTGGGCACGGCCCCGAGGCTGCCAGAGCTCCAGGAGGGTTTGGACAGCGCTCTGAGGGACAGGGGGGGATTGTTGGGGTGCCTGTGCAGGGCCAGGGTGTCTCCTCCTAGCTCAGGATATTCCATGATTCCATGAATTACTCTGACACCCATTTGGTCCCACTACACCCACGGTGCTCAGCCCTCGACCTCCACCCTGGAGTGCCCCAGGAGCCATTTTCCTTGGGCAGAACTCAGGGGTGCTGATCCCTCACCCCGTGGCCTGCACAGGGCACATGACACAGGTGGGACTACCAGATCATCACTGAGACACTGAAGAGGACTGGGAGAAGACCCCAAATCCCTACAGAGGGGATGGTGCCTCATCTCACCAGGATCCACTCCCTCCTTACCATGGGCTTTCCCCCTCCCCCCAGCTGGCTCTGATGTCCCTAATTCCTGGCGTGGGAGAGGGCTCGTGGTGCTGCAGGGGCACTGCAGGACTCGGGATGCACGACCTGACCTCAGCTTTGCATCCCACTCCTGGGATCATGGGTTGGACCAGCTTTCCCAGCTCTGAGCCTCCATAGCCCCATCAATCACACGGCCATTCCTACCGGCAGTAAATTGTCAGCTCCTCAGGGCAAGGACTGTTTTCCTGGTTTATGTTGATTATTAAATATTTATTAAATAAGGGAGGGGATTTGCTTTAACCTGTCACAGAGAATGGGCTGGGATTTTGAGCAGACACAAGAGCACCAAGCATTCCTGTTGGGAAGGAATTCAGTCTGAACAGATTTGTCTACTAATGTCTTCACTCCAAGAACATTTTGAAAGCTTTTCTTACTGGATTTTCAAATCAGGTACATGTTGTACCTGAGCATCCAGGGCTATTCCCAGCTCTGCAAACCCCAGGCAGCTTCTGCAGGAGCCTGCAGGCTAAACAGCATCCCTGAGTAAGGTGTGCACTTCCCTTCCCCTTTGGAATGTTGGTAGTTGTGGAAGGGTGTTTCTAAATCCAAATTACTCCTCCATTTGCTGTCGGTTGGAACAACTAATTGCAGTGTGTTTCCAACCCAACTCACTTCTGGAGACCAAGCAAGGACAGGTCAGTCACCAGGGGCAGGGAATTTATTTTGTTGTAAATCAGGGAGGTATTTACAGTCCCCACTTGCAAAGTACCATCGAAACCTGGGGCGAGGGGTGAGTTGTTGTCACAGTTATTGTGAGCCCTCTGTGTATTCTGGTCCTTCTATGGTTTTTTTTTCTTCCTTCTCAAGACGAGAAATAAATGTCTGAGTCAAGTATGTGCTTGTAATCACACTTGTCTTTCAAAAAAGACACATTAAAAGCAACAAACCCAGAAAACAACATGTGGCTTTTGTGCTCAGAAACCCTCCAGCCCGACCCCTCCTCTAAGCTGTGCCCAAGCAGCAACAACTCCCTGCAGTGCTTCCTGCTCCCACTTGGAATCATTTCTCTTCTCTTTCTGTGCAGCCACATCCAGGCTGGAGATACTCCAGCTCTTTGGTGTCCCCTCAGGCCTCAGCACGGTGGTGTTTGTCACACGAGGTGCTGGTTGTTGAGGACGGTGATGATTCAAAGATGCAGAAGATGATTTTGCATGACTTAGTACAGCACTGATCCTGAAAATCCCAGTTTTATGCATATGATTCTTGCTGCTTGTCGGAATCCTATGTTCCTGAGATGAGGGGAACAGCCTCACATAGTTTCAGAAGTTTAGATTGGATATTAGGGAAAATTTCGTCATGGAAAGTGTTGTCAAGCACTGGCACAAGCTGCTGGGGTGCTCAAAAATGTGTGGTTGTGGCACTTGAGGACACGGTTTAGTGCTGAACATGGTGCTGGTGCTGTTGGGTTGGACTTGATGACCTTAAAGACGTTTTCCAACCTGAACAATTCCGTGATTCTGTGATCCATATGGGGAGGTTTGGTGTGTTGCTCCTGAGCTGAGAGACTGTGTCCAGTAACCCCACACTGGGTTTTCCCACCTGCCCAGTGCAAGCTGGGAGAGGAAGGAAAGGCCAGGGGAGAAGTTGGGAGCAGTGCCTGGGCTGGTGGGCATTGAGGGGGTGGAGGGAGGCAGGCAAAGGGCAGCAGCAGAGGACATTCCCAAGGGAACATGGATGGCTCTGAGATGGGCAGGCTTTCCACTGGAGTTGGACTTGGGGGGTCCCTTCCAGCTCAGGATCCTCTCCGATTCTCTGACTTCGTGGGAGGAATGTGCAGGGTGTGCCTGTGAGATGATACCTGGACATTTGACCAAGGCAGGGATTGTCCCCTTGTGCTGGGCATTGCTGAGGTGACACCTCGAGTTCTGGGGTCAGTTTTGGGCTCCTCAAGACAGGAGAGACATTGAGGGGCTGGAGCATGTCCAGGGAAGGGAACAGAGCTGGGGAAGGGGCTGGAGCTCCAGGAGGGGCCGAGGGAGCTGGGGGGGCTCAGCCTGGAGAAAAGGAGGCTCAGGGGGGACCTTCTGGCTCTGCAACTCCCTGGTGGATCTAGGGATGGATTGGGCTCTGCTCCCAGGGAACAGGGACAGGAGGGGAGGGAACGGCCTCAGGCTGGGCCAGGGGAGGGGCAGGTGGGACAGCAGGAGGAAAGGGTGGTCAGGCATTGGAAGGTTTGGAGTGCCCAGCCCTGGAGGTGCCCAAGGAATGACTGGCAGTGGCACTCAGTGCTCTGGGCTGGGGGACAAGGTGGGCATCGGGCACAGGGTGGGCTCCGTGGGCTGGGAGGGCTTTTTCAACCTTAATGATTTTGTGATTCTATGATTTCTGCAAATAATGCTTGTCTCTATTCGCTGCTCACATTTTTCATGCCAATCTGTCATAAAAGAAGTACTTTCATGCTGAATTTCATACCTTTCCTCCCTCCTTTACTGGTAACACAGAATTATATTCCCATTTCTTTAAAATTTGGAGGTTTAGCAACTATATAAATTACACTTAAAACCCCAGCCCCAACTGTGAAGCAAATACTCCCTTCCTCTCAGGAAACCAATCCTTCAACTTGTTATTTTGAGCTCCATCCTGGTTGTCATTGTCGTGCAATGGTGACTTTGTGGAAAAGAAGGTTAAATGCTGAGGTTAAAACAGGTTCAAGTATAATCCAGAGTGCCCTTGGCAAAGACAGGAGGGTTTTAGTGAGTTTCATTCATCATTGCCTGGCTGTTTAAAGTGCTTGAGTGGCTCATTATTGTTTTTATATGCCTTTATAAGAGCTGCAAAAGAGCCAAGAGAAAAGGATCACTGTTTTCCTCCCTTAACCACACTCAACAGGGAACCATGATATTTAAGACTTCAGAGTGCAATGAAAAGGTTTCCTCTTCACAAACCAGATTCCCCTTCACAAGCCACGTGGAGCAGCTCAGGCTCAGCTCCAGAGAGGCTTCTCTTGGTGTGCAGTTACCTCCAGGAGGGAATTTTGGAGCTGCTCTTGCCAGTTGGTATTACCAGACCTTCATTAAACCATCAGCTGTCCCTAAACCTACATGTGGGTTTTTTCCTCCAAAGCTTTGTCCTCCCTGCAGGTTGGATGAACCTTCCGTGGATTCTGCAATATGGGGAAGGATTTACCATCACTGGGAGTTTCGGAGTCACTGGAACAGTTTGCTCAGAGAGGTTGTGGCTGTCCCAGTCCCTGGAAGTGTCCAAGATCGGGCTGGACAGGGCTTGGAGCAACCTGGGACAGTGGGAGGTGTCCCTGCCCATGGCAGGGGGTGGCACTGGATGGGCTTTAATCCCTTTCAACCCAACTCATCCTGGGATTCTGTGGTCATGCAACATTGAAAAGAATAATTTGAAGAGCCCAGTTCTCAAACATCACTGAGCAAAAACTGCTCAGTGCTCCATCCCTGCCTGTTTGTTCCCAGGGATACACAGAGTGTTCCAAGCAGTCCATGCCTGGGAATTTTGTGCAGTTATGTAAATCACCAGAGTGATATGACAGAGGTCCTGAGGAGTGGGGCGTTTAAATTAAGTGGCTGCTTTAACTGGATGTTCCTTGCCAAGGCTCTTTACAAAGGGGTTGTTAAAGCCACTGGAGAAGAAACTGTTTTCATTCCACCAACCTGGAACAGGCACAGAGTGAGAGGATGAGGAGGATTAAGGAAAAGAGGCACCTGTTCCAGGAGGGGAGATTATGAGAATTGAGTTTGTTTGAGGAACAGGTGTGTGAAGGGCTGTGATTGCTCTGCAGAAAATACACCACAGGATCGACACTGAGGAACAAACAGAGCTATTGCAGCTGAACCGTGTGCTGCCTTTGGAAGCAAATGGTATAAACTGGTCATAGAGAACTTGATGCTGAAGCTAGAAAGGCTTTTCTTTATTATTATTATTATTTCTTGAAGGAATGAAACCCTGAAGGAACTGCTCGGTGGGAATAATGGGGATAAAGAGCCTAGCAGGGTTTAAGGCAGGATCATCCCTCACAGATGGGATTAGCTGATGTGGTTGCCAGGAGCTTCAAGGACCTCTCCCATTCCATGCACACCAACATTTGGCTGTTCTGAAGGAATGGATGGGGTGTACACCTGGATCTGAGTTCAGCAGAGTGATGGGGTGCCTGGGAAACCTGGAAAAACACGGCCTGGAAAGCTCTTTCCCCTCAGTTCCTGGAGACATACAGTGTGAGTTCTGTCTTTCTTGGGCATGGGGAGGTTTTAATACCCAGCTTATCAGATCTGGAAACTCAATACACTCCCCCTGTCCATGTCTGGTTGGACACAGTAACACTCTGCCCACAGGTCCATCCTGTGGGTGTTTAACCCTGTCCAGGCTGTGTGAAGATCCCATGTGGAAGCTGCAGCAGCTTCTGTTGAGGGTGTTCATGAAACTTCTTGTGAGCATCTGCCCAGATGTGTGCAGGACCTGAACTGCAGCCCCTCCCTGCTCTGAATCCCTCAGACTCACATGCCAGTGTCACATGGAGGACACATCTGAGTGTTATTCAATTTTCACCTTCAAGGGATGGTAAGAACATCTTGGGGATCTTTCCTGTGGCCAGTCTGACTGAAATCAAGGCAGTAGACTTGGGGGGATTGTTGTTTATTTGTATTCATATCACATTTCTGAGCCCCTGGGGTGGTGTTGGATTTGACACCACACAAAAATGGATGTCTGTCCTCCTTATTGCTTAAAAATAATATTCTATCTCATTTATGGAGTCTCTGAGCAGCAAAGGAGAAAAAGGGGGGACAGAACTGGCTCGATTGATTCTGACTCAAACCTTCCCACTACTCACAACACAGCAGGGAGAGAAATGGAAAACCTTATTTGAAAACACACTAATAAACTCCCTCTGCAGAAACCAGTTGGTGTGCGTTTTACCCACCTGAGATTATCGTCTCCTGAAACAGAGCACCTTGTCCATTATCCCCTAAATCAGGGAGAGCACTGTGAGTCCGTGGCAAAACCCGGCTCCCCGCGGGGCTGGAATGTGCTGCGACACGGGAACAACCTTTTGGAAGTTTGCCCTCAGGTTTCCTAGAGAGAGACAAGGCTGTGGGAGCGCTTGGAGGGATATTCGCTCTGCCCACCGGCTTCTCCCTCCCGTGGCTGACAAGTGATTGTCGCTGCTGTTAATTAGGGCTGTGTGGAAACATTCCCAGCAAACCTGGAGCCGCATCAGATGAGCCTCGAGGGGTTGTGGAACGGGCTTGGACTGCAAATAACTCCCCGGGAAGATGCTCTGGGATCCCTGAAGGGAGGGAGGGAGGGAGTCTGAGGGCTGGACAAACCGAACTCCAAGTGTGCACTAATTAAGAGTCACTTTCTGTTGACTTAGGGGGTGTTGGCCAGCGAAGCCGGGACTGGCATCCCCTGCTTTGTGCTGAATGTGCAGTTCAGCCTCCTGTCTTCTCGACTTCAGTGGCAGCCCTGGGATGTTGCTGAGGTGACTCTGTCCCCTTTTGGATCCTGGACTGTGAGCTCAAAAGCTCCACTCAAAGGAGGGCAGCACTGACCTGCCACCACCGCTTTGTGCTGCAGCTGCTGCTGCTGCAACCCTTCAGTGCTTTGCAGGTTCACCTCCGACCCGTGTCCTGAGGGATTATCCTGATGTAAAGGAGAGTTGTGCATCAGGCTGGCTGGATTTGGGCAGCTGAAGGAGGGATGCTCTGCTTAACCAGTGCAGCCAGCAAGGAGAGGGACCAAAAGCAAACCCACAGTGGTTGTGTGGTACGAAGGGCAATGCAGCTGTTTGAGCCGGTGGGGGCGGCTCTGCCAGGGCTCCCTTGGACACTGAAATCGCCCCTGGCCAGCAGTAACAGGGTCATGCTGGTGAAAATCTGCCCCAAGCAGCAGCTCAGCCTGACCCCGGGATGTGAGAGCTTCCCACCCCTCCCTGCTGTGTTCCACACCATTTGCTTTGGCTCTGGGCATATGTTGTCAGATGAGCAGCACCTTTACGCAGTCAGTTGTAATTCACATTCGCCGGTTTTTAATGAATGTTTGTTCACTGGAGCATTTTGCAAAGAGTGTGCGTGGTGTGCAGAGCCAGCCCACATCCCAGCAGCCTCCAACACCATCTGAGGAGAGGAATCAAGCTCGGAAACAAATCAGGAATATATTATGTGTCACATGCTGCCTGCGGTGTGAGACGGAGGGGGACTCTGTGAATGGGAGTCTTGCAAGAAAGTCCCAGCAGCCATGTGGATTGAATCCTCCTTGCCAAGGCAGTAGGAATTCCCAGGGATAAGCAGGGCCCTGCTGAAATTCCCTTAAAATCCAAATATAGTGTCACTGGCAGTCTGAAGCACCTCATTGCCTTCTGTTCCCACAGCAAGCTTTGTTGTCTTGTTTGCTTTTCCCACCATCCAGGTGGGGAACGGAAGCAAACCAGGATATATGGTAATAAGGGACTTTGAGAAACATTCTAGGAGCCCCAGATCTTCAGGAGGGTATTGGAGACAGAAAGAATATGGACAGAACTAGGGCTAAATGGAATTCTTCTAAAGATCCAGGACTCATTAAGAATGGGAATGTCTGAGCTGTGTGGATACTTGAGGGAGTGGAGGGAGCCCAGTCCACTTTGCTGGTAGAGAGAGCAATGCAAATGCATAATTACTGTAGCTAAACATGTTGGAGTTAATTACTTCTTCCATTTGCTGGCTGTGCAAATGCTGCAGTGACTAACAGAGGCTGCTTCCCTCTGCTTTGCTGGGAGAGCCAAGGCTGCAGCTCGGGAAAGACGTGCCAGGAAAACCAAGGAGCCGACAAAAGGGTGGACAACAAAGTCAAGCAGCTCTGAGTCCCTCTGGGGGCACAAACCTCTGACCAGGAGACTGGATTTCAGGAGCTTTGCCTTCTACCTCTTTGCCTTCACATGCAGCTGCTGCCTGGACCAAATCAGCCTGGCTTTAAAGTAGGTCAGACCTGAAGTCATCTCAGGATGCTCCGTGGAAGAAGAAATACATGTCAGTGTGACACCACAGTGGCTTTTAATAGAGTTGCTCTCCATTCTCTGCCCTGTGTGGTTCAGACAGTGGCTGTAACTCAGAAGAGATGCTGCATCCACCTGGGACAACTCATGGATCACAAATCCTGCCTGAAGGGTGGATTCAAGCAATGTGGGAGTAGAGGTTCAGGTTCTCAAGCTGCTTCCAAAGAAATGGTCTTGGAGAAGCACCAGGGTCCTGAGCACCTTCTCAGCAGGTTTGGGGTCCCAAAGTCCTCGTTATCCACTCAGACTTCAGTATCTTATTAAGTAATCCCAGATTTTTCTTTGGACAGCCTGTCAGCGATTCAGTCTGGACTATTTTAACAGCATGAAGGCATCCTGGATACTCCTTTTAGGTCTCAGACACATAATTAGCAGTTTCAGGTTCTAAACAGCTTGTTGGCATTTTGGGAAGGCAACACCAATGAGCTGTGATTTCCGGCACCTGCTTAGCAGCTGGAAGCTTTGGATCCCTCCTGTCAGCAGTCCCAGCCAGTTTCAAACCTGTTTTCAGCAGAGCATTTTCATTAGCCTGGAGAGACAAATCCGCCTTTTGTTTCCTGTCGTTCTCCAGCAGCCAAATCCTTCTGCCTCATTTTGCTGGGAAGAGGCAGCAGTCCCAGGCACAGCGTGCTCTGTTTGACTGTGCTCTAAGATCTCATTTAGTTGAACACATGAAGCCAATCTGTTTCCCAAATCCAGCTGCAAACACAACCCTCGGGGGAGCCTGGGCACCGGGATTTTTTGGGAAGGCAGCAAAGAGGAGGAAGAAGATGGAAAAGCGGATCAGCACAGCACCTGGGAGTGGCTCTCCCTTCCCCCAGAGCTGCCCACCATTCAACAGCCTCACAAAAGGGATGAGAGAAACAATATTTGGTGTCTCTCCGAGGAATGTGAGGCTGAAGTCACTCCATGTGAGGGATCCATGCATTATTTATGCTCTGGATGAGCCGGTGCTCTTGTTCAGAGAGAAGCTCTTAACAGCCAGTTTGAACCCCCACCCCTCTTGTCTCTGTTGAGCTGAGACTGTAGGACACGAGGGCAGGGCTGTGCTTGTCCATCTGCCCAGGTGGGAGCATCCAGGAGGATCCATCAGCCCAGCCCACAGTGGTGTGGGAGCATCCAGGAGGATCCATCAGCCCAGCCCAGAGTGGAGTGTGAGCATCCAGGAGGATCCATCAGCCCAGTCCAGAGTGGGA
>JAWWEU010000080.1:4157354-4175353 GCA_035583155.1 Acropternis orthonyx | reverse complement strand
GGTGGGAGCAGCCAGGAGGATCCATCAGCCCAGCCCAGAGTGGGGTGGGAGCATCCAGGAGGATCCATCAGCCCAGCCCAGAGTGGGATGGGAGCATCCAGGAGGATCCATCAGCCCAGCCCAGAGTGGGGTGGGAGCAGCCAGGAGGATCCATCAGCCCAGCCCAGAGTGGGGTGGGAGCCGCGACCCCGGAGAGCACACTTTCCCTCTCCAGGGAACGCTGTCAGTGCCCTCCCAGCAATTATCCCTGTGTTCTCCCTGGCTGCACAGCCCCTGGAATGGTGCTTCCGAGCCCAGATCTTCCAGCTGTGTTGGTTTGTTGCTTCCCTGGGAAGTGCTGCTGCTCTGGGATGGGTTCCTGTCCTGCTGGAGCAGAGCCCAGGCAAAGCAGGGACCAATTCCCGTTGTCTCACTCCACAGGGCGTGGAAAATACATCAGAATAACTGTGAGAGCAACACCAAGGTAACACTGAGCTGGGCTTGTTCATATTTTACTTCTTTATTACCATAAAATATGGAACTATATCATAACATGATTGGTTTTTATATTGTGTTATACTGGGCTTCACAGATTATAAAGAATTCGTATTAAATATGATATTAAATAGGTTGCCATGCACGTATATTAAGTGGATAGTTGGTATATAATGGGTGGGTTTAGTATTACAAATTGCCGTCAATATTTCACTACAGCAACCTGTTAAAAATAAAAGGGATTAAAGACATAAGTTGGAACTGCCTGTCTTACCTACCTAAAATAAAATCCCTCAGCATTTCTGAAACGAAACTAGAAAATCCCAAATGATTCGTGTGGACCTTCGATCTGAAGTGGATTCCACTGATCCAAATGGACATTTTGCTGTGAAATGTTAGAAACAAGATGAGACCACCTTTTCCACTCAAGGGTTTTCTGAACTTCATGGAAAGGGTTGTCCGACCCTGGCACAGCTGCCCAGGGCTGGGGTTGGGTCACATTCCTGGGACTTGGGGACATGGGTTAGTGGTGGCCTTGGAAGTGCTGGACTTGAAGTTCTCGGAGGGCTTTTCCAACCTGAACGATTCCATGACCATTTCTCCACTCAGCCCTCCCCATCCCAGCCTTGGGAGTGAAGAGCCTTCAATCCAGGGCCGGTGAGCTCTGCAGGCTGGTGGCAAAGCAGGAGCCACCAGAGCAAAGCTGTTGAGTGTCTGCAGAGCAAAATGTCCAGCACCTTGGGGGAAAATGGCCATGTGTGGGATTATCCCTCTGTATCCTCCAGTGTGGTCTTATCTCTTGGGCTTTCCATGCTTGTGGCACCCCCCAGGCAGCAGCACGAGGGGTGTGAGTGTGCACAAGCTGTGTATTTGTGCCAGGAGATGGAGGGAGAGAAGGGTTGTCCATGAGAACGGAGGTCCTGAAAGCCCCTCCACGGGCTGGGAGCCCCCTGAGCCCCCTGATGGGCACACAGGGTGGCAAATGTGCCATAAATCCACAAAGAGTCATCCAAACCCCATGGAATTAGTGACTAATGCCTTCCTTGGTGGGATAAACCACGGTGAGCGCCAGCCTGGCACGGGAGGGATTTATTTAGCTCAGCTTTGTCTCCGGGTGTTGGATTTCAGAAGAGCTGAGGGATTTTGCTGAACTTCAGAGAGCCTGAGTAAGTGGAGCAGAGAGAAACTCAGCGAGGCAAGAAGCTGTTTTGCTTCCCCGGAAAAACCTCCAGGAGGATCATCCAGCCTGACTGAGCCACAGCAAAACCCTCTGGAGCAATTTGGGCCAAGCTGTGGCTGCAAACACTGCGGTGCTGAGGGTTGTCTCTGCCAGGCTGGAGCTGTGAGGAAAACCCCGGCTCTGGGACCTGCAGGAATGCTGCTGATGGCTCCGTTTATTGGGCAAGGCACAGCACAAGGGAAGCCTAAGGAAAAATCAGCACCAAAAAAGGAGTGTGAAGTGTTTGGAAGCAGCAGGAACCTCTCCCTGCCACGCTGGCTTCCAGCAGGAGGAAGAGAAGGGTTGTTTGAGGAGCCATGGGGAATTTCCTACGCAAATCCTGACAGCCCAGCAGATCTTCCAAATATGTCCTTCAAGGGATGCAGTTAAAAAGCCCTACAAACCCTTCCAGTTTATTTGCTCCTGGGCCCAGAAACTGTGCTGGGATCATCAGAGAGGAGCATGGGCTGCAGCAGGGATACCTGCCCACAAATCCCTGCTCTCCCAAGGTCTGCTGGGGGGATCAGACAGTGCTGGGGGGTTTTCCTCCTCCAGCATCCACTGTCTGGGCTCAAAGGAGCTGCTGAAGTTTCACAGGGGAGATGGCCAAGGCTGTGGGAGGAGTAAGGGGAAAGCAAAGCAGGAGCTCTGGGAGCTGTCACCTACACAGGGACATCTGTGCTGTAAGAGCAGCTCTGGTGGGTCAGCAGCACCTCTTCTCATCCCCTCCCTGGAGGGGGAACATCCTGCATTGTCCCCCTCTTTTAATCTGCCCCAAGCAGCTCTGAAAACCCAGGGGGGGCTGCAGAAGAGTTTCCTGGAGAGTGACAGGATGCAGCCACCCATGAACATCAAACCCGCTCCATAAACATCCAACCCACTCCATAAATTCCTTCCTGAGCTGGTAAATAAGCACAGAGATCAGTTCTAGAGTGGACAACTGTCCCCTTTTCCCTCCCTGCTCCCTGCCAAGCCCTGGGAGCAGGAAGAAGCTTCATTTTTGTGTTAAAATGACTGGGGATCTCCAGATTCTCCTGCTACAACTTATTGCTGCTTATTACCAGACTGATGGGAGAAATCTGCAAAAATTTCCAGCTTCATCCAAAGCCATGCATATTCCCCACTCTTTCTCCAGCTCTGTGAATCTTAAAAGTCCATTACCATCCACAAATCTTGCTCTTTCCATTCAAGAAGAACATTTCTGAGGCTGTGCTTTAAAGGCAGGTGTTTTCTAGCAGAGATTATGAGCCCTTTTTTAGGATGCTCTCAGGAGAGGAGGCAGCTAAGCATTACTAAAGACATTCTTTCAGCTCTTGTGAAGCTAAATACCAACTATCTGCTCTCTCGGAACCTTACATATTTTAAAAAATGAAAAAAAAACCCCTTGTTTCAAGTATGGTTTCAACTAGTTTTAAAGCATAACTTGCCATGAAACACAGCATCGTGTTCCCCAGCTCACAGATGCAGAGACACAGTGAGTTGCTTTCCCATAAAACAGGGGTGTCTGAGCTTGGTTCTCTTCCAGGTCGTATCCCAGTGCAGGAAATGGGTTGTTTTTATCCCCAAAGTGCAGAGATTTCAGCTGGACAGCTCCTAAGCCCGGCAGCACAGGGTGGGTGGGGATGCTCCTGGGTGGAAAACACTGTCACAAGAGGTGGCAAGACCTGTCTTCAATTCACTGGGCAGTGGTTCTCCCTGCAAGCACACACGGGGTGCAAGGAGGAGCTGGGAATGCACTGTGAGGTGCCCAGATGGAAAATCCGAGCAAGAACATTCCCAAAGTCAAGAGCAATTGCCAAAACATCCTTTTCCTTGGACACCAGCGCTGTTTCTCCAGCTGGGTTCATCTGGGGTTGTGTTCATCCAGCTCCTCTCTTGGGTCCTCAAGTGAAAGCAGAGAAGTCAACACAAGAAGGAATTTTGGGCCAGCAGGTCTGAGACTGCTTCAAGGAAATGCTTGAATTCTGAGCTCCTCCCCCTAAACTGGAGGTTCCTCAAACAGGAGGGGAAACTCTAAATCATTATTAAAATGGGATTAGTGTTAACATGAGTTCTTAATCAGTGGACCATAAACTGCCCCTCTTCCCAGGGGATGATTTCTCTTTTTCTCTGTATCTTTTTAACAGTGGGGAAAGTATGAAAGAGAGAAGAGATTTCTTTTGGCTCTGCAACCCGTCTGTGATAGAGCAAACTGTGCCCTGAATCCCAGCCTGGTGCTTCAAGCACTGCAAAAGCCCCTGGCTTTGGGTCACCATCGGGGCTTCAACCAAAGGGGCCACTGTGGTTTCCAGAGTGTAGGAGATGAGGGTACAGGGAGAGGTCAGAACTTGGTCCAAGCACCCAGAAGGTTCCTCTCCTCAGCTGCTGCTGCCTTTTCCACAGGTGGCTTTGGAGCCACGGTGGGATTAATTTTCCTGAGTACATTCATTAAGGGCTCCATGTCACTGTGGATTTTTCAGCATGGCCCTGGGAAGGCATCTCACGGGAAAACAGCATTTTTCCTCTCTCTTCAAGGATTTTACACTTCTATTCCTCCCATATCCACACAAGGCAAGGGTCAGACTCGTGATGGAGAAGAAACCCCCTCCTCATTGCTTGCACGAGGCTTTCATCCAAAAGGATGGGCTGTAAATAACCCTTGTTTCCACACACAGCTCTGGGGTTTATGTTCTGGGCTTGAGGAGATAAGCTAACTCCCTGCTCACAACAGAGAGTGTTTGTAGCATTTCTTTCCAGCCCTCTCCCCCCACACAACCACCTTGGCATGACAAATAAGAGGCTGCAATTCTCTGGGAGGCATGTTTTATGGCAAGCAATGCATTCTGCTGCCTGAGCTTAAAGCAGAGTGTGGCTCTGCAGTTGATACCAAGTTGGGGCTGTGCATTCCCTGGCAGACCTGCCACGATTTTCCAACTCACTGACCTCACACAGGATGATTAAGAGTTCTCCTTCCTTGCTGCTGTAATTTTTCCTCTCCACCATGTAATTGTTTCCCAATTCATTTCTGCACAAATAGGGCTGTTTCTCCTGTCTCCAGGTAGGTCTTAGGTTTGTGTTTTCATTCTTTTGTGATCATGTCCCGTGGAGAAGGTTCAGGGAGAAGGTTTGTTTGTGCCTCACTCCTGTTGAAAAACCTGGGAACTGGATGATAATTCAGGTCCTTTCCAACCTAAGCCCTCCTATGATTTTATGAAACCTGCAGAAAAAAGCTTATTTCTGCTGTGACCTGTAACTCTTTAAAGCCATTGAAAAGCCCAGCGTGTCCAGGAGGGGAGAATCTGCAGGAGGACACACAATTCATACTTGTTTTGAGGACTTTTAGCCCTGGATTGAGGTTAGTCAGCTACTGGGTGATCTTTTATTCCCACACTGCAGTGTTTTATTTAAAATAGCCCCAGGTCCCACCAGCCCCAGGGCTCTGGGATTGCCAGCACTGTTTCAGGAGGATTTATTGCCATGGTTGGCTCCCTCAGTATCCTCATGCAATCTCTGCTGCTGATACTGGCATTTAACCAGCCAATATCATTGTCTTGACATAATTTGAATTCTATCCTGTGGTTAACAGGTTATAGGGCAGCAATCTTGCAGAGCAAACACAGTCCTGTCCTTCACCCTGGGAAATCACATGCCATGTCCCACAGATACGGCTCAACAGCCCATCTCAAAAGGTATCAAAGTTTGCTCTGCTTTCCTTGTCGCCTTCACCCTCCCTGGCTGGTTTTATTGGTGTCACTGACCCAGCAAGAGCTGTTAATGGTTTGGCTTTGAGTCTCAGCAGGGCACAAGGAGCATAACAGAAGTGTAAATATATCAAAGAACAAGGAATCTATTAAAAAGCTCTTGTAGTGAGGGGGAGGTTGGCTCTTCTCCCAGGTAACAAGTGTTGAGAGGAAACAGCCTAGAATTGCACCAGGGTGGGGTTAGATTGGATATTCGGAAAAATTTCTTCAAGGACAAGGTTGTCCAGCCCTGGCACAGGAGTGGAAACCCTATCCCTGGAAGTGTTCAAAAAACATGTGGATTTGCCACTTGGGGACATGGGTTAGTGGTGAACACGGGGATGATCTTAAAGCTGTTTCCCAGCCTTGACCATTCTGTGATTATGTGAAAAGGGTTTTTTTTTTTTCCCTCATGGCAGAGAAAGCATTAAAGATAAAGCCACTGCACTGAGTTCCTGAGGAGTTAGGATTAACAAGGCTCCTTTCTGCTTTTATTTTGGAGCACAGCATGGATGCATCATGTAGGGGAATCAGGTACCTTGATTCTGCTGTGTTTTTTATTCACTCTCTGAATTGAGTAGAGGCTGCAGAGTGCAAGTAACTGAAGGGCAGGCTGTGCACACGCTGGAAATTGATGTGGTAGCACAGGTCTGGGTATAAATTCCCTCCTGAACTACAAGAGCAGGATAATATTCCACACCAGCAGCTACATAACAACCGAGATAGAGAACACCATCACATTACCAATCCAGCCATGATGACCTGTGCTGAATTCAGGAATAGCATTATCCTCTCCATTTCTATTTTATGGCTGTGCTTATGTTTATGTGATTTCTGCTGTGTGGTGGGAACAGCAGCCAGAAAAGAGAGGAGGAAGGGCCAGGGGTTATCACTGGCCTGGGGACGAGGGTAGGACATCAGTTGGCACTGAGGATAAAGGCAAAGGCAGATCAAGGCAAAGCATTTCAAATAGGGACAGGAGGATGTTACTGCACTTTCACATGGAGGAATTCCTGTCTCACAGACAAGAAATGGATATCCCTGGACCTTCCTTAGGCAACACCCAGAGGACACTGTCCTGGCAACAACAGACCAGTGAGAACAATTCCTGGGAGAGGCTGTTTGTCCATGAATGGATCCTCATCGACCCAGCAGCGCCCCTGCAAACAGCTGGTTGTTACTGGGGGAAACTGGCCAAAGCCAGGGGTGGTGGAAGGGAAACAAGATCTTAAATGGGAAAGTCAGAAGAGCTTAAGCACATAAATCACTTGTAATCATGGAAGTGTGTCCCAACAAAGCCAGTGGGATGAAAACTGGGACAGTGACTAAGGAAACGCAGTTCTGTGCCATGTGCTCTGGGATGACCCTGTTTGAGCAGGGAGGTGGGACCAGTTGGGTTCCTTCCAACCTGACCAGTCTGTGACACAGGTTAGAAAGATGATCCTGATGCTCTCCATGGTCTGGAAGGGACCCAAAGCCCAAAAAGAAAGGAGTCCCATCAGAAGAATAACTTCAGCATGGACAGATAGGAAGTATTTGGAGTTGGGGAGCTCTCAGTGATCCTCACAAGTCATTTTTGGCTGGGGCCGCTCCAGGCTGGGTGGGAACATGGAACACACCTCAGATGGCACCTGGTGCCACCCCAAGGGTGACGGTGCTTGAGCAGGACTGGCAGCTGTCCCATGCAATGAATGTCCACCACATCCTATTGTGCAGTGATTTTGCTGCAAGGCCTTGGTTAATATAAGAGCAATTTATCTGTGCTTTATTCTGTCCTTGCACATACAGGGTCATGTCATCTGCCCCTGTTAAAAGCATGAGAGTGAAAATAAAGTCTATTAAGTCAAGGCCTTAAATCTAGAGAGAAGCCAAAGTGTATCCCTGGTTGTCCCCTGAGATGTCCCAACCTTTCAGCAGGCATTAATTTAGTTGTAGGTTCTCTCATGTGCTTGGCTCCGGGCATGTAAATTGTACCTGTACATTGAATTTGTAGCTCTGCCTCCCTGAGAGCCCCCAGACAGGATCATCACTTACCATTATTTATTAGTGCACAGCATCTTTCTCCTCTCCAGAGGTTTTTCCCCAAGTGGAGCCTGTGGCTCAGTAATCAGAGCAGTTTGGGATGGGAATGCTGGCTGGGTTGGAGCTGCAGGTATCGTGGAGGAAGGTTCAGTGTGTTTGCTCCACATTTAATTTCCCATGTCACAGGTCTTTAATTCCTCAACACAGTCAAGTCCTTTTGGGCATCCCCAAAAAAGGGGTGGGGTGATGCTTTTGCCCAGTTTTGGGGTCACGACTTGAAAGATGGCACATAATGAGCAAGTGCAAAGGAATCTGTTGGACTGGAAAAAATTCCAATACACAAGAGAACATCCCCAGTTTCTTCAAGAATAAAGAATTGCTGCATTTCCACCACCCCCTCCTCGAGTGCAGAGCTAAGCAGCTCGTTTCGTTTCTGTCAGCTGGAAACCACGAGAAAACAGAGAGAGGAAGACAAAAAGAGACAACGAACCACTCCTGTAGTTAAAATAAATAAAAAACCAAGACTGAGAGAAGTGTCTGCTGCCCTTGGTGTGGTGCCATATTAGCACCATCCTCGACAGGAGTCAGGAAGGTACGAGATAAAGATAGCAGAAGAAATGAAGCCCAGTCAAGACAAGCTCTGATCATTAAGGGAATTTTAACCTCGCCTGGAGCTATCCACTGCCAAAGTCTGAAAACACAACCTCGCCGTGACCTTGAAAAAGATGTTTCCCTGTTTGAAAATAAAATTCAGAAGGGAAGAAAGGAGGAAACGGATAGAATAAGCACTGCAGCCTTTAAATGCAGACACTACTGAACACAGCCTTCATAAAGCTTTTCAATCCTTCCTGTGCTTTCTGATGGAAAACCTTTCCCATTCCTCCACCTTGTCTGGATTTGGGAGCGTGGCCAACAGGTGAGAAGGGCACGAGATGAAGCCCCACAGTTTGCAGTCCTTGGTAAAGGCAGAATGGAATGAATTCCCCGGGATTAGGGGCTCTGCTATTACCTGCCTGCTTGGGATGCAGAGCCATCCTCTGCATTTCTTGCCAGCACCTCGGGGCTAAAAATAGAGAAGTTTCTTGCACGGTCGGAGTGCAGGAAGAACTCGAGTCCGGGCAGTGGGGCCTTTGCAAAGTTTCATGGGAAAACCTCTCATTTGCTGAGTTGTAGAAGACCAACCAGAGCTGGCAGAGCAGCACTGGTGACCTCAGAGCGCCACGGAGAGCAGAGCTGGCCCAGAGCCCACAGATCCTGCCTGGAAGAGCTGAGAGGACAAACTGAACCTCAGAGTGCTGCTGTGGGAGGATAAATGTCAGGCAGGGAGCACTTGGCCTCTGGGCCCCAATTTAGGTACCACCTGCCTCCCTTCTGGCTCACCTGAGTGACTCCAGGTGCCCATCCAGAGGAGCTGTGCCATGTGGGGGTGGTTGCAGATAAAATCTGGGCAGGGTTCCTGTAGTGTCACAGCTTTGGGAGCTTCATGGTGGCCATAGGTGGTGCAGCTGGGTGGGCCATAGACCTCTTGTGTCAGTCCTGGTGGCCACTCACTGACTGCTCTCTGCAGGATGAACATGAGAAGGCGTTGAAGTCACTCATCTCCATCCCTAGTCATGACCAGATTTTGGGGCAGGGAAGTACCTGACAAGCCTTCCCAAAGAAACCTTGGCTGGGGAGGGCAAGGGGATTCCTGCCAGGATTACCAAAGGGAAGGGAAGGTGCAAACCTGCCACACTCTAAGCCTTATTCCATGAGCTCTCCCTTCACCATGGTGAATTCATCCACTTGCCACTTACGTTCTTGAGCTCACGCTCTGCTCTCAGCCGTGACAGCTCCTGATATTTTGGCAGCTTTCCCACCTCTCCATCTCGCTGTCCACAGCCATACCAACACCTGGAGCACTGATCCCCAGCAGAGAAGGATGACTCAGGGTTTTTCTGGGCCTGTTTGGGAATTTTTCGCCCTTTTTGGGATCTCTGCCACGTAAGGACAAACTGGATGACATCAGCAACCTGCCAGGAAGAACAGCAAGGCAACTTTTCATCCTCTGAAGTTAATGAGATATAGAAAGACACCTTTTCAGCCTTGTTTTGACTGTCCTCAAACACTGATGATCCAAGAGAGTTGCTGCTGCTCTCCTCTCCTCTGACACCTCAGTGACCACAAGCACAAGTGGGAACCTTCCAAAGGGTGTCACTTTTGATTTTTCCCAGCCTTTTTTAAGCAACTGCACCAGTGGAAGGTGTCACCTGCTGCCCCAGAGGTGGTGGGAGGACTCCACTCCGAGCTTTGCTGGCAGGACCTTCTCTTTGAGGGAACACTTCTTTGGATTGCTCTTGTTGTAGGACACACTACCTTGTTGTGTTCATTTGGGGCAAATAATTGATTTGGAATAAGTCTGATCCCTTCTGGGTTTATATTAGACTAGTTCCCTTCTCTCTGCATGTGTGTTGGTGGGCAGTCCCCTCTCCTTGGTGACATTCCCAAGCCGTGCAATGGTGGTGAAATGCATATTTACAGCCACACTTACTCTTTTTTAACAGGTCCAGGCAGAGCAGCTTTTGCTTCTGGCAGGAACAGCCAACCACCCCCTCAGCAAACGCTAGAGGCAGTAGGCAGCCAAGCTCTCCACTCCCTTCAGAAGGTTCAGCTGCTCTGCAGCTTGAGGTCCACCAGGGAGGTCCTCAGTGAGGAGGTGAAGGGCAGAGTGTGGGTGATGTGTGTCCCAGCAGGAGAGAGGCCGTGCTGTGTTTGGTGTCCCAGGCAGGACGTGTTAGACCAGAACTCTGTGGTGGTGGCAAAGCAGCAACAAGTTCAGCCTGAGCCTTTTGAATGTTGTTTTCCATGGAGGGAAAGGGGGAGGTGAGGCAGAAACCTCATGGAAGGGAAGAGTGCAAAGCTCTTTAGGAGATCATGGCCCTTTAAGCATGGATGTCCCCCCAAAGCAGGCAGAAGGGGATGTTGGCATGGGAGGAGCAAGGATTATGTCAGTGTCATGTGTTTCCTTTCTCCACAGCTGCCACTGGATGGGACTAACATGCACCACCACACACCACAGCTCAGTGGTGTGGCCATGCAGGGAGAAGGAGAAGCACTGAACCTTCTGGCACCACCCCAAGCTTGGACCAGCCATCCCAAAGGGGGATGTCACTGTGGGTATCTCCACCATGGGCATTGCCCAGGAGGTGCCACCTACTCAGTCAGTGCCTGTAAGAAGAGGAGAGTGGTTCAGGAGTGACTGCAGGAGGAGGAGAGCGCCCACAGCAGTGAATCCTTCACTGTCTTGTGAAGAACCATTTCACAGCCTGTGCTTTGAGGAGAGAATATTAGACCCAGTTTGGGATTTCAGACAGCATTTGGATGTCATCTTTCCCTATTCCCTGAAACAGTTCTCATCTCTAGGTTAAAGAATACCCAAAAAACTACTCCACCAGCTCCCAGAAGACTCAGCTGCTGCAAGACAGGCTTAAATCAGCACTTGGAAACTTCTCAAACACAGTTCCTCAGCACCATTTCTTCTGGCCCACGTGGCCTTTGAACTGCAGACACTGAAACGCTCCTGAGTGCATCCCTTGGTTCCTCATTTCCATGGCTGTAGTGGGATGTCTTGTACCTTGGGTGGACAGTGTGGTGGTGTGTGTTCCTCAGGTGGAGTGTGCAGACAGAAGCTGGTCCCCATGGCTTGTAGGTGGTGGTATCTGTCTGATGGTTGCAGGTGGATCTGGTTCTGGGCCAGGTTCTCCAGCTCAGGCTGTCCCTCCCCCTGCAGCACCATGTTCCTGTCTGGGTTGCAGAATGAGCTCGTGAAGGTGCTGAGCCTCCTCTGGAGAGCTGTCAGGGGACAACCTGCTTCCATTTCTGCTCAGGCATCTGTGTGGGCTAAAAGGGAGTGATTTGGTTTAGTCCAGAACGGGCTGGAAACAGAGAATATCTATCCAGGGCTTCTGCAAGTGATCCTGGCAGTGAGGGAACACTGATGAAGGCTGCAGAGGACTCCACTGCAAAGTCTCTCACCTGCGAGCTCAGTGCCTCTTCAGATCCAGAAGTTGGCCCTTCAGGAGTCTTTGGGAATGCAGACTCTAAGGAGGGACCAGGATATGGAAAAAATGAGGATGTTTGTCATTATCACCTAATATTTTAGGGAGCTGTGGAAATCAGGAGTGTGGTTCTCTCTCCTCCTGATCACAGGATGGTTTGGGTTGGAAAGGATATTAAGGACTACCCAGTGCCACCCTTGTCATGGGCAGGGACACCTTCCACTAGCCCAGGTTGCTCCAAACCCCATCCAACCTGGCCTTGAACACTTCCAGGGGTGAGGAGTCCACAACCCCTCTGAGCAAGCTGTTCCCTCCCAGGGAAGAATTCCTTCCCAATATCCAATAATTCTGCTGCAGGGAACAGACATTTCCCAACCTGCTGTTTCGCAGCGGGGTGTTAGAGGAGCTGAAGCCCATCACAACCCACCCCAGAAGACACGGATCTCAGGGGGCTGTTTTCCTTCTAGAACTGCTTCATATGGATCCAACCAGCCAGGCCAATCTTCCCATGGAGCCAGGCCAAGGACTACACTTTGCTAGAAGGTGCTGCAGAGATTTCCTGTTCCCTGAGAAACCGAGGCTTCATCCAAGTATTCCGTGCCTGGTTTTGGAAGAGCAAGATACTGATCTGCTTTACATCCCGATTATTTAAGGAACTACATAGAACTCATATCATAAAAAGATGTCCTGCCATGGCAGTGATTTTTGGATTAGCTGGATAAGAGTTGGGAAGGCAGCCAAAAAAACCAGAGGCTTTTACCACCAAGTCCTGGTTCCCAGCTGGTGAAGCCCACACGCCTGGTGGGACACTGAGCTGCCACCCAGCCACTGAAACTGGGCACTGCCCTGATCCCAGCTCCTTGGCAAACTTCCCAGGGGAACAGGGCTGGATAACAAGGACTCATCAAGTGGGTTTGTGCCTGAAGCATCACCAAGCTCTGCATGCAACGGGCAGGGCTGGAGGGAGGCAGAGACTCCTGTTGGCATGCGGGGGACAGGGAGGACATCCCTTGGCACCAACAAACACGTGCCCAGCTCCACCTGGGATGGTGTGCCAGGGACAGTGTGGGACAGGCAAGGCTCCAGGGAAGGGTCACATTCCATAGATAAATCCAGAGGGCCTGGGATTCTGGGCCAGCAGGAGCTGTCTGGGCTCAGGGGGTGCCACCCTGAACAGCTTCCCTTGGCAAAGCTCCTCCGCTTCACCAGCAGAGCTGGCTCAGAGTTTTCCAGCTCCATCAGTTTTTGTCTGGTTTGTTGGGATTTGGGGCTAAACTGCAGCATATTGTTGTTTGAGAAAAGTCCTCCTTAGAAAATAAGTGTACAAGGAAGAATATTCTATTTGCCACTGAATATGTGATGTCAAATGAGCCTTTTCGTTTGATTTTTAAACCTCTTTTTTTATTTTAAGCAAACCCCTACTCAGAATAAAACATCTCAAACCGAAATATTCCATCTCAGAGAATTCTCTCTCCACCTCCCCATTATTCTCTCTCTCCACTTCCCCATTTTTATTTTTACTTTTTTTTAAATTTGGGTTTGGTTTTGTTTCATTCAAGCTTTTCAAAGAACAACTGGAAAAAGCAGGGTTATTTCAGAGAGGGAGGGCTGGGCAAGGATTTACAAACCCAACTGTGGCAGCTCCAGGGGCTGAAATTCCCTTTCAACCCACACTGAGCTGAGCAGTTGGATGGTTGGCTGGTGACTTTAGAGGAAAAGAGGGAAAAGACATGACCTTCATATTATTGATGAATTAAAAAATAATTAAAAAACCACTTTAGCAATGAACTGGATAAATCTCTCACAATTGCAGCGTTTCCTGAGCATTTTTCAGCTAATAAGCCCAATTGAAGGAGGTTTTGAAATGAAACATCACTTCAAATGAAAAATAATCAAAGCTTGCTTGTTCTCCAAGTGCCAGATTGACACAACCACTGAAAAACCCTGAAATGTTTGGGTTCTTATTTTTTCCAATTAACAACTTGGATTCACAACATGTATTACTATCAAATTAATTTGTGTGTTTTTTTTTTTTTTTTTAAACTGGAAAAAACCGATTCCATCTCCCTTTCTCCAAACTAACCAAGCTTTTTACCTCCTCCTTGTCACAGTCTTATTCTCCTGCCAAAATTCAAACACAGCACAGGCTTTAGTGTCAAAAAATAATCCAAAGGAAGGAGCCCCCAATATCTGCTGTCTGCTCGTGAAGTGAGGGAGTTGCTTTGCACATGAAAGTAAGCTTGAAAAAGGCATTTTTTCCCCCTGAGATTTGCCTCTAAATTAATATTAATTAATAAATTAATGCTGTGCAGCACTGGCTGACACAACAGTGGGGTGATCGCACCCCATCAACAGACCCCCTTCTGACCCTCCTTGGGGGGTTTGGGACTGTAGAAACTGAGAATCCCACATTTTTGTGGTGGGGAAGGTAAAGGTGACAGCACTAAAGGGGTGGAAAAGTCAGATACAACAAAGAATCACAGGACTGATTTAGACTTCACACTTCTGGATATCTGAAATAAAGCAGGAACCCCCACCCTCAGCAACTCTGACCCCAGCTGGGGTTTTTTGGAGGTAAAGGCACTGCTTTTTTTTCCAGAGAGGCTGTAAAGATAAATAAAGCCTTGAAGTGCAAGAGGGAGAACAGGGAAGGGGAGGGAATAACGAGTGCTCCTTGTCCATGGGGGGACAACGCCAGAATTAATGGGTTTAAGTTGCAGGAAGGTTAAACCAGCAAAGTTTGACGCGTGATTTGAGGCAGAGCAAGCAGCACACAGGCCTTGGGCTCTGCACAAGCACAAGCCACTGCACACCCATTATTTGGGGCACATCTGGAGGGTGGCACACACACCCCGTGCCAGGGAGGGGCCCTGCAGAGCTCAGAGCTGTGCCAGACTCCAACATCTGGCTGAAGGTGCTCCTCAGCTGGGGGCAGCTGGGTTCCTTAGCAAATAACAGAGCTATTGCCACCCCTGGAGGTGAACAGGAGCTGCTCTGCCCTGCCAAGGGCTCGGTGCTGTCACCACGAGGGCATTTGGCACCGGGAGGTGCTGAGTGTCAGCAAACAGTGGCTCTGATGGGTGTTGAGCAGCCCAGCTCTGAAGGAGCTAAATGTTTCATACCAAACCCCTGGGCTTCTGTGCTTCCTTTCTGTTTCCCCCCGGTGGAAAACCCATTTCTGTTTCCCCCCGCAGTGGAAAACCCATTTCTGAAATCACGTCTTGAGCACTGACAGGACGTTTCTTTTCCTCCTTAACGCGAAGAGATTTGGGAGGGGAGAATTAATCTGGCGTGTAAGTCACAAGTTTGGCACGGGAGCCACGCAGCCAAGTTTGGGCTCCAAGTGCCTGTCTCAGCACTAGTCCTTGAGCTGGAGAGCAGAGTGTTGGCAGGAGTGCCAGCTCGGAGCAAGCACAGCAAACGTGCCCAGCTCTGGTCCCTCTCCCTCACTGCAGCAAGAACAGGCAGAGGCAGCGCTCGACTCCCCACTCTGGGGCCTCTGGAAAGCTTGAAAGAGGAAAGACTGTTCCAGGAACTGAAAAACCTGGTGTCTCACAGTTAGGAGACTGTGGGCTTTGACGAATTTTCTCAGTCATCTCGGTGTGAAGGGTCTGCCAGAGGAGTAGTCACGGAGTGCAGGCTTTGAAATGCTCCCAAAAGCCCAGCACAGGCAGGAGCTCCAGGGATGCAGAGGAAGTGCCTCTCACACTCACCTGTGCCAGCAGGTGAGCAGGGCTGGAGCCCCTTGCAGCCTTTAATAGACTTAATGTAGGTTTATTTAATAGATTTAATCCCATTAATAGATTTAGTCCCATTAGCACCCTTTTCCCAGAGCTGGGGCACCCAGACCCAGGAGAGCCTGGTCCTCACTCCAGCCCTGCTCACCTGGAGCTTCATTTCTCATCCCAGCAGGACCACAGCCAATCTTGGCTCACAGGAGGGTGCTGAGCTGCTGCAGCAAAGCCCAACTGCAGCTGTCAGAGCTGTGCTAGAACAGTCTCACCACCAGAACTGTCTCACCATCAGAACAATCTCACCATCAGAACAGTATCACCACTAGAACTGTCTCACCACCGAACAGTCTCACCATCTCCAGGGAATGGTGTCTCAGTGGGGCCTGAGGGAAACAGGAAGGTTTTAATCCAGAGGTTTCTGAGCTGGTGAACGCACAGGCACTGCCCTGAGGGTTTAGGGATTCATGGAGCTGCTCTTCACTGATCCCCATGGCGGTGTCTGAACTCGGGGGAGGGTGTTTTGCTTTGCAGGGAAAAGCAGGAGGCTCCCTCTGTTTTCCATCATCTCTCTCCGTGTGCTCTGAGGGTTGGAGGACACAGGGAACACTCCCACGTGCTGCTCAGTGCCAGCCCCTCGGGGTGGGAGCCCACACACCCTTCCAGGGTACAACCCCAGCTGGGCTTCTCTTTTGGCAGCCAGTCATGCTCAGTGCTGAGAGGGTGGTTTGGCAGGACAAATAAGCACATCCCCCTGAGCCAGGGGAGAGGCAGGAAGAAAGGAGAGAGTTCCATCCCTTTTGAGAGAGGGGAGGAGGAATAAGGAGTGTTTTCCTCCTTTCTGAAGACCGGGTTTCTCCATCAGGAGACTGAGCAACCCCCTGATGGCAGGAAGGGGGTGCCTGGTTCATCTAGTCAGGGCCTTCAACTTGCCCCTTCCCAGTGTCCCTGAGCAGCAGGATGTCACCACTTTGGACAGAGATCCTAAAGTCTCTGAAAACACAAGCTGGGGGAGATTCTCCTCCCAAACTCCCAGCTCTAATCCAGGCTCAGCTTCCAGGGCAGGTCCCAGCTTTGCTCCTCCACAGAAGCACGATTTGCCCCTTACAGACACATCCTGCCAGCCAGGCCTGTTTCCTCAAGGATTATCCATGGCAGAGACAGACAGACCCTTCCATTCCCAAGGGAAGCCACAGCAAAGACTTTAATTATCAGCCAAGTCCAACAAAGCAAATACATCCAGGTTAATGAGCATCCCAGTGGCACACGCCTTATCTGAGCAGGTAGAGATTTCCCCTGTAATTGAAAAGAAAAGCTCTTCACTAAGCAAAAGTTCTTTCAGGGACTTTCTTTATGCAATTAAACTGCTAATGAGGCTGCTTAGTCCTTCCTGCTTTTTTTTCAGTACCTTCCCAGTGAGGCACATCCACAATCCCAGGGAACATGAGGCAAACAGGGGCAAATTTCATCCCTTTGAGGCAGCTGGTGGAGTTTGGGGGGCTCAGGGTTGACAGAGGGTGCTGGCAGGACCTTTCCCTCCAGGCTCAGGGTTTCAGCTGTAGGCTCTGATTTCTCTGCTCTTTTTATATCCGTGAATCCAGCTGTAGCTGCTGATGTCTAAGCTCTTCCTTGGGGTGAACTTCAATATTTTTCGGTGTCTATTTAAGATACTCCTTGTAGTAATTGTAACTATTCCTTCTGAGCTTCCTTCTCACCTGAACTGCTGGGCAGTGCCTACGTAATGGTTACAGCAGTGCTAAAGAGATGGATACTGAGCAGGACCTCTGCTGTCTAATCCCTTAAATACCGTGAGCCATTGAGCATTCCTGCCTTTCCAGAGTGAAAACAACCCCCCAAAATCATTTCCTTTAGCCTAAAATTCAGAGCCAGGGTTTACAGCTCAGCTGAAACCATGAACTCTCTTTTCCTGCTGCAAAGAAGCTCCTGCTTGGTGGGACCTGGTTGGCTTTGGGGTCCAGCAGAACCTTGCAGTGTAATTGCCTTGTTCTGCAGAGCTCTGAGGCTCCTGAGGATGTGACTGGGCTTGCAAGTGTTTAAGCTCTTTAGGGAAATTGCTTGTCATCCTTGGCTGCTTTACAGCTGTAAACATCATCAGGACGTTGTAGTTCTGTACTCAGATTGTACCTGCTCATGCTAACAGTTAAGAGGAGATGAAGTGCAGAAGAAATAAAAGCAGATTTCACTGTTTCCCTCGTCTTTCTCAGCCCTGACTGGAGTGAAATGCTTTGCTATCTACCACACCCACTGCTTTTATCCAGTGCTAAGCACTGCCACAGAAGTGATGGAAACACAGAACAGGCTTTATGGGCAACCACCAGCAATGGCTGCAGATCTAATTATAGATTCCCTGATATTTGCATTAAAGCCTTGGAAGCTGCTGAAGGGCAGAGCACAGCCGGGCTAAAGAGGAGCCACAGCAGCCTCTTGCCCAACATCCTGAAGCCTAAGCAGAGAAGACGAGAAAAAGATGGGGATTAATTGAGTGATCCCAACTTTGTGTTGGAGAAGGGGAGTGGAAACAAGGGGACTTCAGGGAAACTGCAAAGCTGTGCCACGAGTTCCTGATGCAGCCCAGAGGGAGAGCAGAGGGGTCACTCTGTTTAATCACTTGTTGCCATATTCCTTCCAGTGTCCCCAGCATGTCAAGTAGAAGGAATTTATTAATCATAGAATCCCAGACTGGTTTGGGTGGGAAAAGACCTTAAAGCCCACCCAGTGCCACCCCCTGCCACGGGCAGGGACACCTCCCACCAGCCCAGGGTGCTCCAAGCCCCGT
>JAWWEU010000080.1:4125920-4144434 GCA_035583155.1 Acropternis orthonyx | reverse complement strand
CCCGAGGCTGCCAGAGCTCCAGGAGGGTTTGGGCAGCGCTCTGAGGGACAGGGTGGGATTGTTGGGGTGTCTGTGCACGGCCAGGGGTTGGACTGGATGGTCCTTCGGGGTCCCTTCCAGCTCAGGATGTTCTGGGAATCTAAGGGAGAAAATGCTGGGCTGTGTGAGAGGCACCTCACGTGGCAGGAGAGTCAATTAAATACCTGGTAGAGACTGGAATGATGGACAGGGAGATGAAGAAGAGACTAATTTGAAGCACCTGACAAGGCTGAACCACCACAGGAGCTTTCCCCAGAGGGAGCAGGGTAATTAACACCTCTCATAGACAGGGTTTGTCACAGAATTGTCTGTCCCTCAGGCAGAAAAGCTCAGTACTTCATTTTCCTTCTCCCCTCCCCAGCTGGTTGGTTGGCTGATGAAATTACACGATCAATATGTCACACACACACTAATCAAAAGCCTGGCAAGACCAAATAACTTGGCAAGTGTGGAGGATAACACAGAAAGGTGAGCAGTCCTGTGACCTCTGCCAGGTCCCATCCTGTGTGGTGGGGACAGCCCAGCACCCCTCTGACCCCTCTGAGATGCCTTTCCCCACCCCTTGGGGGTGCAGCCTCAGCACTGCTGGAGCAGCAGCTCTCAATTCAGCTGAGAAATGTGGTGGTCACCCTTTGACACCTCAGGAACAACGACACATTTGTGGTGGTGCCACTGGCAGAGTGTCCAGCCCTTGGGTCCTGTTCTTGTCTCCTCCACTGCCAAGCCCTCAGTCATCGCCACGGTGCAGTCTGCTCATTTTGCCACATCCTCAGCCAGGAGAAAACAACTTCCAGCTAAAACCAGAGAGGCAAGGAAAAAAAAAATCACAGCCCTTTGGAGCTGCTCTGCTGAAAGAAGCAGCAAGAAAAGTGGGAGTTCCCTCTGATAAACGTGTGCCATGCTCTGTGCCATGCCCCGGTGCCCGTGTGTGCCCGTGTGTGCACACAGATGGGAGCAGCAGCTGCCAGCTCGTTGTTCTGGGGTGACAGATGAGTCAGCCAAGCAGAGACGCACATTCCCTCATGGCATCTGAAGTGTGATTTTTTTCCCAGAGCAAAGGAGCTGACAACCTCCTTTCTCCCCTCCCGCGCTCCTGCCTCTATCCCTGGCTAAAAGGCAGCCTGCCCCTGGATCAGGGAATAGCCCTGCTGAGCCATTCCAGGCTGAAGCAGGATGTGGCTGGTGGCTGAGGGCTCAGCAGGGTGCAGCACCCTCATCCCCAAACCTCCTCACCTCCAGCGTTCTGGGTTTATCTTCAGAGCAAAGAAGAGTATTGGCCAAAAGCACCAACCACTGAAAATAAGCCCAGAAATCCACATTGGTCTAAGCCTGAATTTAAGAACCACAGAGGTAAAACAGGCTCGGAGTGACCAGAGGGACAAGGACAGTCAGCTGTGAGCCCTCTTCCTCATGGAGAGCCACATGGGAGCTATTCCCTGCAAGAAAGGAGGAAAACATTGGCTTTGGCAGCCAGGGACTGTGATGATTGGCACTCCTGGGAGAAAAGCTCCATAGGGAGAGAGCAATAAGACAGACAGACAGACAGACAGACTGACTGACTGTCAGCTGGGGGGTCTGTCCAGACACACGTGTACCACTCCTCACTCAGGCTTCTGTTGCAGCCACAAAGTCATGACCAAGTTTCCACCCCAAAGTTGCCAACCAGGAGGAAAGTTCAGCGCCACAACGACAATCCAGGTGTTGGCCATGGGAAAAATGCACCTCATCATTCCCATCGCTGGGAATTTATGGCTAAGGAATCATTCAAGGCAAAGCTTTCCAAAGGGTTTGGGGGGTGAGGGTGGTGGTAAGGCCACAGCTTTGGTACCATGGCTGTAAGTGTAGGGACAGAAAAAGGGGACAGGGGTATGGACTAAAAATCTCTGCTGTATATCCAGTCTTTGTATCACAAGGGAGAGTGGGATTGATTTGGGAACACAGAATGGATATCCCTTTGAAATCCTGGGGTCTGCCTGTGTCCTTTTGGATGATCTCAAGAGTCAGGTGGATATTAATCCTTTCTCTTCTGTTGGTTTTTTTTTTCTCTATTTCCCCCCTTTTGCCCTCAAGAAACTTCGAGGCACTTCCTTAACACATTTTTGAGCCTCCTAGAGATCCTTTGGGTGGAGTGGCTTCATATTCCATCTGCCAGCACAAAGGATAAACTGAGAGGTCAATCTGTCACCTTCCCACTGCCATTGTTTCATGAACACATGAATTTTGTTTCCTTCTGAAGTTCAGGATTTCAACCTTCCAGCTTTTCTCACTTCTGCCCTCAGTGCCTCGACCTCAGCCCAGAGCAGCCTGGCAGAGTGTAATTAGTCTTTTGTTGGAGACAAAGAGTTGATTTGAGGATTGGTAGATGACAGAAGCAAACTTTTTTTGCTTCTTTTGCTTTTTTTTTATGGCAACAGCCCAAATGTTACGATGGGTGCTGCTGAAGTGCCTCTTTCATCAGTGTCTTGTGTTGCTGAAAGCCACAATATTGCTCCAGTTTTATTGGAGCAAGTGGAAGCAAACAAGGAATAAATATCTTACTCTGCCTCTTCCCTCTCTCTGATCCATCAGGGAACAATTATTGTCTTTCAGGGGGTTTTCTGAGCCCAGCTCCAGTCCAGAGGCTCAGAGCAAACCATTCCTGGGGCACAGACAGATTAGGGACACACACAGTGTTCAAACCACCAGCCTTGCTGCAAACTGAGCCCAATAAATTGCCAAAAGCCACCTCCTGTTTCTGCCAGGCAAGTGGGCATTTCTGAGTGGTCACTGCCAGCTGGGAGCTGCAGTGCCCAGGATTAAATGGCTCATGCTGCTAAAATGCTTGGTTTGTTCTGATAAAGAGCAGGTTTCTGGGCTGCTGGAAGGGTTTTATCTCCTCTGTCCTGCTCCCAGCAGCTTGTTTTCCTACCACCACTTACTGGTGGCACTGCCTGGGCAGGGACAAGGGAGCAGTTGCAGAGATGATCCCTGTTCATTGGTGTCTCAAGGATGGAGAAGTTTATTCCTGTATTATTTACAACCTGTAACTTAGACCCTTTTGTAGGAAGTGAAGGCATTGTGCACGTCATCACTCAAGCTGTGAATCACCCCAGAGCCATCCCCAAAAGGATGGAAAAGATGGTCAGGCATTGGAAGGGGCTGCTCAGGGAGGTTTGGAATCCCCATCCCTGGAGGTGCCCAAGGCAGGACCGGGATGTGGCACTCAGTGACAAGGCGGGCATTGGGCACAGGGTGGGCTCGGTGGGCTGGGAGGGCTTTTCCAACCTCAGTGATCCTGTGACTCTGACTGATCCAGAGGAATTTTTTCCCTTCCTACAGCCATTAATGCTCTGCTAAAAACCAGAGGGACTTAGTTTTCAGAGCTCTCAATCCTGTTCTGGAAGTGTCTGGGAATTGTGTGTCAAGATGGATTTACGCTTCAGGAGCAAAAAAACTGTAGCTTTGCTCCAGTTAAAATGTTTCAAAATTTTTTCAGGAGAAAAGCTGATTTTTTTTTCACTTTTGGTTGGGGGAGTTGAAGCAAAACAATGTAGAGATGGGACACTTGGGCTGGCACCACAGCTGGAATTCAGGGATGGCACGTGCTGTGTGGTCTCAGCCTGGAGAAAAGGAGGCTCAGGGGGGACCTTCTGGCTCTGCAACTCCCTGATGGATCCAGGGATGGATTGGGCTCTGCTCCCAGGGAACAGGGACAGGAGGGGAGGGAACGGCCTCAGGCTGTGCCAGGGGAGGTTTAAGTTGGATATTGGGAAAATGTCTCCATGGAAAGGGTTGACCAGCCCTGGCACAGCTGCCCAGGGCAGTGGGGGTGTCCCCATCCCTGGAGGGGTTTAAAAGCCACGTGGATGTGGCGCTTGGGGACAGGGGGCAGTGGTGGCCTTGGCAGTGCTGGGGGATGGTTGGACTGGATGATCTCAGAGGGCTTTTCCAACCTTAAAGTCTCTGTGATTCCATGATGTCCCTTCCTGGAAATGCCAAACTCCTGAGCATCCCTTTCTTAACTCACTGTACCTGAATCAGATAAACCCCCCTAAATCTCATTTAAAATAATGTTCCCAAACAAATGGATAATGAGCTAACAGTGTCCATAACATTCTTTTCCATAATGTGCCATTCCTCAGCTGACACCGATATGGATCCCAATCAGCCTCCACCAGGACCCCACTGAGACCTGGCCCCCAGAGCAGCTCCTGAACCTGCCAATGAACCACCACAAGCACATTCTCCACCACATCTTTGGATCAGAAACCCTCTTTTTTTAAATCTTAAAAGGGTCTGATCTCAGCCTTAACTTCTGGGTCTTTTGCACAACAAAGAAGTCACCGAATCAGACAAAGGGAATTAATTCTGTCATTATTTGGGGGATGGGATTTCACACATTGTTCATCAGCATTCCAAAAGTGTTACTGCAAGTGTTAAATTCACTTCAGTGTCCTGTGAGGGATAGGAATGTCTGACTGCCTGATTATAATTAGAATCACAGACTTTTGGTGGGTTTTTTTAATCTCTTCATTATAAGAATATAATTGTCTTTGTTAATTGCCATGAAGTTGCAGATCTCTCTCTTAGCTCTGGCCTTGATGCTCATCTTTGATTTGAAACAGAGGTTTTTTACTCCAGGAGCTTTGTGTAAATGAAGAGAGGCTTGGGCAGAATTTTTAATGCTTTCCCAGTGACTACACAGGAAAAAAATACAGATACCAAGGTTATCAGGTATTCAAAATAATATCATTACGGAGAGTGTCTGTCCTGTGATGCTTGGTGTGATGGTAGGGGCAGTTTGGAGGCCAAATTCCCTGTTTTCCTGTAGCAATGAGACATCAGCTATTCCCCCTAATAAGAAAACTTGAACACAAGAACATCATCAGGACCCAAATAAGCTCTTATCCATCCCTAATGGCCTCGTGAGGTGCTTCAAATGGGCACTAAGGCATTCTAAACATCTCAATACTATTTATTTAGCTTAATACTTCAACATAAAACAGGACAGAAAACTCCTGGAAATAAATCCAACCCAAATTAGGAAAACCAGAAAAGTCTCTGCATAGAAAAGGAGAGTAAACCTGGTGTGTCCTGACACTGCCATGCAGAAAACCTTCCATTTAAAGCAGCATTTAACACACAGCTGTGCCAAAGGCAACCTGAAGATGTTCTGTCACATCTCATTTATGCTCCAGTGCCACAAGAAAAAGGAAGAATTCCCTGTCAGCACAGGAGTCCTTCTCTTTCAAAGGGTAAACAGCAATCACCAAGGAATTTGAGTCATTGATGAAGGCTAGACATGAAATATCCCTTTATTTTCTAACCCTGTGGCAAATGTCTCACTTCAAACAGCAACAGGAATCCTCAGGTTTTGCCACACGCTTTTGTGCCAGGGGGGTTTGCCAGCCCCCTGATTTGCTCCCAGTTATCAGGGTGGGGATGTTGCCTCAGCAAATACCAAGGAAAGAACCTCAAAATATGTTTTCTCCTCCGCACAAGGTGCTGGAAACCCGCTCAGGCATTGCTGGAGCAGCAGTGATGCTCCTGGCCCTCATAACATTGAATCCATGGAACAAGGGGAGAGTGGGAACTACTGGAATCCAGCAACAGAATTATGAGATTCCACAATGGTTTGGGTTGGAAGAGACCTTAAAGATCATCCATTCCAACTGGGCAGGGGCAAATTCCACTAGACCAGGTTGCTCAGTGAACCACCGGGAGAAATGAGCTGCTCTCCAAGGTCCTGCTGCCATTCCCCTCCCAAATTCCACATAGGAAGTGTCCAAGGCCAGGTTGGTTGCGGCTTGGAGCAACCTGGGCTAGTGGAAAGTGTCCCTGCCCATGGCAGGGGCTCGGAAATGAATAGTCTTTAAGATCCCTTCCTGCCCAAACCACTGTGGAATTCCATGATGAGGACATAACTATTTCCTTCTCACCACCAAGGCAGGTTGTGGTGTCCCTGTCTCTCAGTATTTCAGCAGAAAATGCAGCTCACCTTCTGTCCTCCAACCAAACCACCAGGATTTGTCTGGAACTCTGCACATGATGAACACAGAACAAGAAAAACACCCAGCTGAGCCAAACTCTGCAGTGTTTGAAGAGCTGGAGCTCCTGCCACCACTGTTACGTGCAACAATTATGTTTGTCTGCTAGAAAATAGTCTGTATGGAGAATTATTCCAGTGCTGGATGTGACATCCATGGGGAACAAATCTGTGGCAGGTTTCTCCTGCATTCCCGGGGCTGTTTGATGCATGGAGCAAAGCTGGGTTCCTGCAGGAAGCTGCCAAGAGCCCTCGTTGTAAATGAGCAGGAGAGTCGGTGTTTCATTGGGGGTTGTTGCCTGTCAGGGGAAACGTCCTTTTGAAAGCGTTGGCAGCAAAGAACTGAAGAACCCACTGACAGTTTTAGGATGAGCAAGGAGAGATTATTGAAGACAAGGCCTGAATAAGTAGTCTGGATTTATACTCAGATATATTTTTCTATGAAAGCCAAACCATATCTTTTCTTGTCACTGCACTGATTAATTAACCTGCCTTCTCGTGTCAAAACTGAGCCTCTTTCAAAGCAGGTTGGCTGATAATTTGGACCCTTCGTTGCTTTGCAGGAATTAAGAACTGATGATAAGAACTGTGAGAAATATCCCAAAGCAATCTCTTCTAGCTTGGCTTACAAGAGGAGACATCAGGAGGTTTTGAGGCAAAAAAAGGACCGTTTGGCTCATTCTACATAACCTTTACAATTTTCTGACACTCTTAGAGTTTTGTGTTGGAAACTCTGATAGGGAAGACTCATCAGGGCCCTGATTGTGACTTTAATAAGTGAATTAGAGGCTGGAAATTTCCAGAATTCCACAGAAATTCCATAGAATATCACAGACATTTCCATTCCTGTGAGCAGGAGTGGACCAAGAGGGGTGGAGTGGTCTGAGTTGTACCTGAGTATTCCAACATCCTCAGCTTCCTTCTCAATTCTTCACTTCTTATAATTTCAAAACCATATTGGCCTGATGTCATGGCTAAAAAGGACATCCAGAAACCCCACTGGGCTGCAATCAAAACATCCTGATTACAGCCAGGTTTGTTCTGCATTAATTATAATATAGTGCAGCCTGACTTCCTACTCCCTGCTTTAGTCTTTTCCAGAGAATAATCACCACAGCAGCAGCAGTAACAGCACACCCAGCAGGCAGCAGCTCAGGAGGCATTGCAGAGTCTGCCTGGTAGGCACAATGACCACAATTGTGTTAATATATACATCACAGATCTGTAGCAGCAATCTGAAAATCCCCTGAAATTAAAAGGGAGGGGGGGGAAATCTTTTGCAATATGATTAAATGCCCCAAATATCAACATCAGGAGTGGAGCATTAACAGCATTAACAGAGAGTGGAAATCCCAGCGCAGTGTCTGCTGTAAATAACCCTTCTGCTGCCTCTGCTGAACAACTGGGCATGAGCACCTGGGAGGTTTTAAAGCTGTAGAGATGAGGAAAATGAACTAATTGGGCTTTGCTGTGTCTTGTGTGCCTGCCAGGCTTTGAAATCATCCCCTGGGTCTCTCTTGAGTAGAGGTGGCACTTCGTGATATGGTTTGTTGGGATGCTGGGACTCGGTCAATGGTTGAACTTGGTGAGCTTGGAGGACTTTCCAATCTTAATCATTCTGTGCCTCTGTGTAGAATTCTGTGTGGAATCACAGAATGACAGGGTCATTGAGGTTGGAAAAGCCCTTCAAGATCATCAAGCTCACCCCGTGCCCGATGCCCACCTTGTGCCCCAGACCTCTGAGTGCCATCTCCAGTCATTCCTTGGACACCTCCAAGGGATGGGGGCTCCAAACCTCCCTGGGCAGCCCCTTCCAAAGCCTGACCACCCTTTCCTGCAAGAAATTCCTCCTGCTGTCCCACCTGCCCCTCCCCTGGCCCAGCCTGAGGCCGTTCCCTCCCCTCCTGTCCCTGTTCCCTGGGAGCAGAGTCCAATCCCTCCCTGGATCCATCAGGGAGTTGCAGAGAGTGAGAAGGTCCCCCCTGAGCCTCCTTTTCTCCAGGCCGAGCCCCCCCAGCTCCCTCAGCCTTTCCTGCTGCTCCAGCCCCTTCCCTGGACACGCTCCATCCCCTCAGTGTCCTTTGTGTCATGAGGGGCCCAAAACTGACCACAGGACTCCAGGTGTGACCTCAGCAGTGCCAGCCCAGGGGGACAATCCGGGTGTCACCTCACAGCCCTGGGCACATGGTTGTGGCAGCTCATGTTGCTCCCTCCCCCTGCTACAGCCCTTGTTGCCCACATGTCCCTTCTCACAGGAACAGTGTCCCACAGACGGGTTGGGAAGGGGAGTGTGGAGCAGTGACAGTCATTTCAGGGACAAAAGGCCCCTCCAGGAGCACAGGGCTCTCCTGGGGCTGGCAGTGAGAGGAAGGAGGGTGGAACCATCATTTCTCATGGACAAGAGACCTTGCTGGGATCTGGAAAACAGACATTTACTTTCCTAAAAGCTCGAGTAAAGCTTTTTTCCCCTCCTATCTCCAAGTTCAAGAAGGTCCACTCTCCTCCTGGAAGCTCTTGAAAAGGTACTTCTCTATTACCTCAAAAGTGCTTGTTTCTATTTCTCCTTGACAATAAATCCTCTCAATGGTGTTCTCACGATTTTACATTCCTTGGAGTGCTGATATAAAAGCTGGGTTTTACTTTAGGAATCAAATCCTTCCCTGTCACTCTTACCTGACATGTTGAGAGCATCAGACTGTACCTGCAGATTTAATCACCTTGATGAAGACACCCCTCAAAGTTCCCTCATCTTTCATGACAAGTTAAGCCCTTTTAATCTTTCAGATCCAGTCTCTGCTCCATCACACCTCATGGCACAGCAAAGCCCATTCTGGGACACTTTTCTCAAACATTAGACACAGATCTCAGTGTGACACACAAAATGTATGATATTGAAAAATTTAGATCATATAAGTATTTTGAGAGAAGCAGAGAGACATTAAAGTCCATTTGCAAAGAACCTGTCTATGCCCAGAATAAACACAATCAGAAGCTGCATTAGGTGGTGAGTTACTTGCATTCCTTTCCCCCTACTCCACTTCCTCCAAGCAGTAAACTTGGGCTTATTGAAGTTGTCCTTTCCATTTGACAACCCCTTTAATACTCTGTAATCAGACACACTCAGAGAACTACAGAACACCAAGGCACTGCCAGCCCAGCCCAGCCTGTGGCTGCAGCCTCGCAAATTATAGAGCAAAACCCAGCAGTAAATCAGTGTCTGATTAGCTCTGGGATTTGAGGAGGTTCTGGGCTGAAAACTGATGAGAAAATTCCCCTCTGGAATGATAAATGGGCTAACTTGGAAGGACTTGGGTAGTTTTTGGGATAGCAGCTGTATTAAATATCTTCCCAAATCCCAGATGTGGTGGTTAAGGGCTGGAAGATCTTGCCCAAGGAAGGGAACGGAGCTGGGGAAGAGGTTGGAGCTCCAGGAGAGGCTGAGGGAGCTGGGGGGGCTCAGCCTGGGGAAAAGGAGGCTCAGGGGGGACCTTCTGGCTCTGCAACTCCCTGATGGATCCAGGGAGGGATTGGGCTCTGCTCCCAGGGAACAGGGAGAGGAGGGGAGGGAACGGCCTCAGGCTGGGCCAGGGAAGGGGCAGATGGAACATCGGGGGGAATTTCTCCCTGGAAAGGGTGGTCAGGCTTTGGAAGGGACTGCCCAGGGAGGTTTGGACTCCCCATCCCTGGAGGGATTTAAAAGCCTCATGGATGTGGCACTTGGGGACGTGGATTAGAGGTGGCCTTGGCAGTGTTGGGGAAAGGGTTGGACTGGATGATCTCAGAGGGCTTTTCCAACCTAAATTCTCCTGCAGTTCTGTGTTTTATCTCCTGCACTGCAGCAAACCCTGCAAACACGGGCTGGACAACCTTCCCCTGTCACTCCAGGCCAGTCCTCAGCATGGCACCACTGGGGATGTCTGTGTGGGGATGTTCCCGTGGCACCACCAGGGATGTTTAGGGATGTGCCCATGGCACCACTGGGGATGTCTGTGTGGGGATGTGCCCATGGCACCACTTGCGATATCTGTGGGTGTTCCCATGGCACCACTGGGGATGCCTATGGATGCGCCCATGGCACCACTGGGGATGTCTGTGTGGGGATGTGCCCTTGCCTGAGCATCAGCTCTGGCACTGAGTGTCTCATGGCTCAACATCCCATTGCCCAGGATCTCTGGGGCTCAGCTCGATCTTCCTCAGACCTGACACTGTTCTTGTCTTGAGTTTATCTGTCACCTGGACCCACCGGAGCTGGTACTGATAACCATGAGAGATGCAATCACCGCCGGGTTTCCCTGCAGCCAGAGCCCCCCCTGTCCTTCCCTCCCCTCCCCGAGCGCTGACTCACCGCTCTCCTTTAAAGATCACACACCACTTTCCTTCCCAGTCTCTGACATTTTACCCCATCGACATTCCCTGATTAGCCCTCCCTGCTTTGGTGTCCATGGTGACAACTTTCCCCCTGCAGCCAGAACCCCCCCGGGAGCGCTGATAAGCACCCCCCGCTCCCGACCCCGCGAGCGCTCCCACTCCTTCCAGGGGCTGCTGTTCCCACCTGGGGAACCCGCAGGATCCGTGGGAACCAGGGGAAGGCACCCCCTGCTCGCTGGGCTTGGTCACTTAATGAGCCAAGGGCAGCATTAACACTCCAGAGCACATTCCAGAGCCTCCAGCACCGGGAAAACAGCAGAGATGGACACTGTGTGTTCACTTTTACCTGCTGTGTGCTCTTAAATAGATGATGGGAAGAAAGAGGGGAGAAAAAGGAAATCAAATACGAGCATTTGATAGTGCCTGTTTTGGATAATCCAACTGGCAGAATTTCCACATTCACTGGACTTCAATTAATTCCCGTGATGAGTTATTAGAATGTTGCAGCTGCCCTTGCTGTGCTTTATTTCATTATCTTAGAGCACTCCAAGTGCTCATTGCTCAGGAAAAGCAGTTTGAAAGCATTGACACCTCCTGCAATGAAGAAGTGTGGACTGGAGCTGATCCCATCAGATGTGTGGGATCTCAGGAGCCAGGAAGAGGCTGAAGGAAAACATCAGCACCGTTTCCAGCTGGGCATGTAACAAAAGTGACATAAACCGGAGGATTTGCCTTGTCAGGAATACAGCGAGAGGGGAGGGTAAACTGAGGCCCCAAGGAATGGATATTAATTATTAAGGGACAGACAGGCACCCAGAGGTGCCATTCCCTGTGCTGTTCCATAAGAGTGTTTTCCTATCTCACCAGGCATTCCCAGAGGATTTCTGAGGTGTCACATATTAACAGGAAAGATTTAAAAGTGATTATAAACTGCTGGTTTTCCATGTGCTCTATGAACTGGAGATGTGACTCCAACAAATGTGTGACCATTTTAGCACCAATTGGAACATTCAGTAACACCCTGACAGACAGTAATGAACCATTCCTGAGTCACTCCCAGCCATTCCTCATGGATTCCCCTCCAGAAGGGGAAGGAAAAGAGGCAGATCCATTTGGGAAGCAGTAACTGGAGCTGCTGGCAATATTTAGAATGTCTGCAAAGAATTTCTGCCAGGAGTTCAAGAAGAATGAAAATGTCAAGAGACATTTGGAAAAACAGAGGCAAAGGGAGCAAATAGTTTATTTTTTTCTCTCTCTAACAGTCCCTTCAAATGAAGTTTGGATTTGAGGAAAGAGTTTGCAACAGGCAGGAGCCAGATCAGGGCAGAACTGAAATGCAGAGGTGGGTCCAAGGTGTGATTCCCCATCTCCAGTGCCTGGGTTGGGGTAATGGCACTGTGGGAATGCACTGGAGGAATTGCAGCTTTCCAGTCCATAAAAGGGACCTAAAAGGAGGCTGGAGAGGGATTTTGGACAAGGGATGGGGGGACAGGACAAGGGGAATGGCTTCAAACTGCCAGAGGGAAGGGTTGGATGGGATATAGGGAAGGAATTCTTGGCTGGGAGGGTGGGGAGGCCACAATTAGGTCACCCTGAAGCCTCCTCCTCTCCAGGCTTCCCTTATTTAAGGGCAAAGAACAAGGATGACCAGAAACAATAATATTGTCAGAGTTAATTGATCTTTGTTTCAAGCTGAGACAAAACCAACCTTCCAAAAGTCAATATTTCTTATTTCCCACAAAACAGGTGTGAACAATGTAAATAATTCTGCTTCACTTGGAACTTTGTTTAAATAGGAACGTTTCAGGGCAACATTTACATCTCACGCTATTGTTTTGTGCTATAAATGCTCACAGTGACTCTGCAGCATTAAACAGCACCAGCAGCATTCACCTTTTAACAGAAAGGAAGTTGTTTTAGCAAAAAGTCAAAATAAAGCCTTTTAATTTCTTGCAGAGAACCAGCAGCAAAAGGAAAGTGGAAGGTTAAAGTGTGAGTTTCAGTGAAAATACAAATATCCCCACCAACTGTTAATTTATTTATCATTTTAATGGAAATCACTCGGAGAGATTTGAAAAGGGAAAGCACAAAAGGCCACAGTTTTCCATTAGAAATCAGACTCCCGGTGAGCTGAAATTATCCCAAACCTTCGGGTGCTCATCTGAAGCAGAGCAGGAAGCAGCTGAGAGCTGTCAGTCTCCCAGAGACACAAGCAAGTCTTAACTCTTATCCAAGCCATTCTTTTCCATAGTTGGTGTATTTGAGCAGAATCAGACCCAAACCTCTGCTCTCCTCTGTGGGAGTCATTATTTAGGATTGATAAGCCAAGTTTGGATTGTGGTACTTTAAAGCCCCCCAAATTCATGCTCTGCCCTCAACAGCAAACACAAAGCAATAAATAACATTTGCTTCCATCACATTCTGCTTTTGCAACCGAATCAGCCCTTTGGGGGTTATGTTGAGGCCGGAATTAACTTAAGGAGCGGGAATGAAACCTGAGTGGGAGGGAACTCCTGCCAGGGCTCCCCATCAGAGAGTAGGAGGGTGTCAGCAAGGGTGGCACGGGTGGGTGGCCAGAGCTGACTCAGGGAGACAGCAGGAGCCTGCGGGAGTGGGAATGGCACTGTGGTGGGAGAGCCTTACCCCAGGGAAACTTCTGGCTGCTTGTCATGGGTCTTTCCTTCCATAGGTTGCTTTGAGGCAATTGGGATGTTCCCAAGAGGCTGGTGGGTGAAATCCAAGGGACAGGAGGAGGAGGGAGTGGTGTTTCTCCTTCTCTCCCTCAGCTGCCTTGGAGTTCCCTGCACAGGGAGGTGACTGAGCACAGACCAGCTGGAACTTCAGCCTGGAGAAAAGGAGGCTCAGGGGGGACCTTCTCACTCTCTGCAACTCCCTGATGGACCCAGGGAGGGATTGGACTCTGCTCCCAGGGAACAGGGACAGGAGGGGAGGGAACGGCCTCAGGCTGGGCCAGGGGAGGGGCAGGTGGGACAGCAGGAGGAATTTCCCCATGGAAATGGTGGTCAGGCTTTGGAAGGGGCTGCCCAGGGAGGTTTGGAGTGCCCACCCCTGGAGGTGTCCAAGGAATGACTTGATGTGGCACTCAGTGACAATGTGGGCATGGGTGGACCTGATGATCTTGGAGGTGTTTTCCAACCTCAGCAATTCTGGGGTCCTCTGGAAAAGTCCTCCCCCCTTTTAAGCATCGACCTGTGTTTGTCAAACCTGACCCTCCCTTTGCCTTTGTCTCTGGCTTGTCCTGCTGATTTTCTGAAGCTCACTTGCAAAGTGGGAACTTTTGTTTCACCTGGCACGACTCCCTTTCCTTATTTTTACCCACTGAGGATAAAACACGACCTGCTGAAAGCAACGTGGTTTAACACCAAAAAAAAAAAAAAAAGAAAGAAAGAAAAAAAAAGAGAGAGAAAAACTAATTAAGGACTCAAAGGGGGCCATCACCTTTGACTGGAAGGGCAGAGGGTGCAGAGCAACCAGGACCACTTGCTGGCTGTGCAGTTCAGTGAGGGTGCTGGCTCTTGTATTATAGAAATAGAACCATTTTAAAGAAATAAATTTCTATTTCAGCTTCAGCATCCCTTTCTCATCTGGGAGTGAAATAACCACAGTGTGCCAGTATCCCTCTGTTTCTTAGTAACCATGGAGCCAGACTAATGCATTTAATTTCTGTTATGTCCACATATTCCTGCTCCCCCCAGACAAAGAGCAGAGCTCTCCCAGTAACTCAGACACTCACTAAATTCATTGTCACGAGGCTGTTTGGTCTGGTCTTGGAGCAACAGCAAATGTGGAAGAATCTCTGAGGAGCAGTTTGCTCACTGGTGTGTGGGAGCCTTTCCTAAAGCAGGAGGCACTGGCAGGGAACAGTGTCCACCTGGGAACAGAGAGCCTGCCTTGGTTAGGAACAGCGTGCAGCAATCCATAGGGAATGGGGCTGCAAAAACACCAGGCTGGGGGAAGTGGAGAAAGGAACATCACAAACATCACAAGATGAAGGTTTATCCACCAGGAACGGGGCAGGCAGGACCTGGCCAGAGGCACAGGCTTTGCACTGTTTATCCATGGGGAGCGTGGGAGGAGAAACTCCGAGATCCAAAGAAAGCACAAAGCAAATTCCCAGTGGGAAACCCAGTGATCCCACTGCAAAGATTAATGACACGCTCCCAGAATCCGGCATGGCTGGCAAAGATGAATTGTGAAACTGTTGGAGGTTTGCACATTGTTTTCATTTTGCATCAGAGCAGCCAGAAGGTTTTGAAAAGTGTCATTAAGAACAGGAAAAGACCGATCCATCCCGGAATGATGAACAGCCTGAGCTCCCCAGTGCTGGGATATGGGAGACTCCGCTCTGAGCCCTGCTCTGGATGCACGGAGAGAACACAGCCCTTGGAGCAGAGAGTATTTGGGACGTGGTTTTGTCCCCTCTCATCTTCAAGCCACATGGTTCAGTCAAAGGTTGGACTTGATGATCTTGGAGGTCTTTTCCAACCTCAATGACTCTGTGATTCTCTGCCGCAATATCAGTGACACAGGCACAGGAATCTTTCACCACTTCCACCAAAAACTTCCTACAAGGAGAGGTTTATTTGAAAGAAATGATACAGAGAAGGTTTTCATTTCAATTAAAGAGCTTTCTCTATAGACACACAAGATACAGGCTTTTGAGTTCATTTATCTCCCTTCAGCTACATTTGCTTTGTACCCATCCCCACACACTCCTCTGTTTGCTTGCTGCAAAGAAATCTCAGTTTTATGATCCTTGGATAAATAGGGAGCCTGTACTGAACTGAGTCCCTTTTTTAAAAACAAAACAAGAACTCCAGGTATCTGGATTTTTATCTGGTTGTTCTCTGTTTTACAAATACCAACAGAGAATTTAGAGATAATCTTAAACTGCAGCACAGAATTGAAATTGCAGGAGGGGATAAGATTGTGGGGGCATTTTCCTACTGACTTCCTAAACTTCACAATCTGACGGGTTGCTCAGAGTTGTGGATTCCCCATCCCTGGGAGTCTCCAAGGGTGGATGGGGCTTGGAGCACCCTGGGCTAGTGGAAGGTGTCCCTGCCATGGGCTTTAAGGTCCCTTCCAACCCAACACATTCTTGGATTCTATGACTGTATTAATTACTCAGCCACCCCAAATCACACAATAAAATAATAATAATAAGGCAAATTTAAAATACATTATTACATGAAATGCAAGTGGGACTTTACCCTTCCTTTTTGTGGCACTAATGAGCATTGAGGTCTATGAATTAACAGTGCTGTATAACAGCTTGGTGTTATATTGAAAATAACCCAAACCACCTTGTGTCCTTTCAGAAAGAAAGTCTTTATAGGGTTAGAATAACAAAAATCCTCACTAACTGGAAAATCAGGCCCATTTTCTTTCCAACAGACTCTTGCGTGGACTTTGGTGGCCCGTTCTTTGTCAAAGTCTGAGCATGTGAAAGGAGCCCACATTGACTTCACCCATTAGGGGTACAAGTGATGTCCAGCTGGGGCTGCATCTGCCTCCCTTCCCTAAGAGCTGAGCATTATTCCATTATTGAAGTCATTAAATGCTCAAACACTTTTTGCCAGGGGTCAGACTGCCTGCTTCAGATTCCCACCAGATGGAGATGGTTGCCAAGGTAACAGCCAACATCACCTCTCCCTGTATCCTCCAACATCACCTCCCTCTGTATCCTCCCACTCAGAGGGTTATTCCTTTCTGCCTGAGCATTTCTGTGTTCAGAGATCCTGATGCCCAATGTGAATGATGTGTTTGCTGCCAAACTGTTGTGACAGGACATCAGTGTCATAAGGGGCTTGGATTTTGGTCCAACTCTGCTGGAGTCCGGGGAATTTCAGTCATCACGTTCAGGAGGACTGGTCTCCGTGGGATTTTCCCCTAAGCCAGAGCAGAGCTGCTGCCAAATGCTGGTGTGTGACCACAGGTCTGGTCTCAGCCTTTTCTCTGTGGCTGTGGGAGACCTTTCAACTCAATCCCACCCTGAGCCAGCTGCAAAATATGTATTGACATCTCAGCTGGCTCCTTTTATAGCCAAGGGCTGGATTAGTCATCCTCTCCTTCCAACATCTGAGCCTGAGTTGCCTCTGCTGAGGAAGAAAAAGGGTTTGGATGCCTTGACTCAGTCAGACATCCAATCCCTGAACACCTAAAGAGTGGGGAGATGGATCTCACTGCTCAGACACCCCAGGCTGACATTCTTCATCCAAATGTCCATGTTTACAGAGCTGCCATCTCCATCTGAAGGAGTTACCTGGATTCTCTTGGCAGTTGATGGAGACAAACAGGCACCCCCAGGGCACAGTTCATCCCATGGATAGGGACAAGTGTGGGTCAGACAGAGCAGGCAGGAAACACCTTGTGTTTTACAGGAGATGAGACAGAGGTGTTGATGTTCTTCTCCCACCACCCGTTGTAGCTTGGAGGGGAAATTTAGTACATCGGTGGGAGGATTGGAGAAATAGGGCTGGGATTCCAGAAAACCCCATCTAGCAGTGGTGCAAGCCGTGGCATGGAGGATATTGGTCAACAGACACATTCCTCTCTTCCAGCAGCTTCCACAGAGGTTGAAGGACCATTCCTATGACTCTGGGTGACCAACCATTGAAGGTGATCCATAGAAATAGGAAAGGTCTCTACCAACTCTCTTTTCCTTCTTGGTTTGGTTTCCATCTGCAGGAGGTGCTGGCTGAGAACAAGGAAGAATTATAGAGTTACAGAAGGGTTTGTGTTGGAAGGGAGCTTAAGGATCATCTAATTCCAGCCCTCTGACTCAGCTGGAACAGCCAAAGTCCTTGGGAGTCGGTTGTATCCATTATTTCAGTGAAGTTCCTGCCAGGATGTGTTTTCTTGGGCAGCGAAAGGTCAAATAACTTGCACAAAGTTTTTTAGGTTTTTAGGGGTTTTTTTGTATAAAGTTTCTTGCCAAAGTTTTAAAAACTTGAGTGGGAGGAAATCAGAGTGCCTGCTGCCAGCACAGGCTGGAGATGGAGATGGGAATGTCAGTGAGGTTTCTGTGGTGGCAACTTGGCCAGAGGGGACTGAATGATCTGGGCCAGGATAACTCCAAGCACAATGCACTAATGGGCTCGGAGTGTATTTCAGAGAGAGGAAAGCAATTGTCCCCTGACCTCCTGCACCACAATTCCCCCGAGGCATTCCCAACAACCCAATAATATGCATTTTGCAGGAAGTTTATTGCTCCCTTGGCCAAACTATTTTGCTGTATCCAGAACTCCTTAAAAGCTCCGCAACACAATGGATTTCTCCTGAGAGACCCTGGATGAAGCTTCCCTGTGCTGGAGACATCTGAACATCCTTCTGCTCATCCTCAGATGAATTTGGCACCTCTGTCTGTCTGTCCGTCCCCTGAAGGCTCACAGCTGGACACAACACTGAGGAGATGCCACCAGAGGAGAGGGAAGTCTTGGGTTGTTTGTGTTTGTGCAGATCCCAGACCTGCAGCCAGTAGGAGGTTTCAGCCATGGAATATTTTCCAGGCAGCTCCCAGCTCGGAGCTGTTTCTCCAGTGCTCCTGAGGGAGCTGTCAGTGATTTCCAGGTCTGCCCTGGTGAGGGAAGTCCCCTGCAGGGTCACTCAGTGGGACATGAGACAGAACCTCTCTGGCAGTAACACACAGCCCTCAGTTCTGACAGTTTTCCTTCTTTCTCTCTGGTTGTTGCTTTGTCATGATCTGTTGGGGCATATTTATAGCTGGTGTTAACAGAGCGAGTCTGGACTGGACTCAAAGTGTAAAGGACATGATATATTTTTCCAGAGAATACTTTAACAAGCTCAAAGACAGTCTGCAAGGAATGCATCTTCGGGAAAGGGGTTCTGCTCTTTTATCCTGATGGTGCAGCAGCTGCCACACTGAGATCCACACACAGATCCACAGTGAGATCCACACTCAGATCCACACTCAGACTCCACCCAGGTAGAGAACTTTACTCAGGAGATACTCCAGGAGCTCAGGAATTCCCCCCTGGGAGGGTGGGCAGGCCCTGGCACAGGGTGCCCAGAGAAGCTGTGGCTGCCCCAGCCCTGGGA
>JAWWEU010000080.1:4084633-4094760 GCA_035583155.1 Acropternis orthonyx | reverse complement strand
TGGGGCAGCCACAGCTTCTCTGGGCACCCTGTGCCAGGGCCTGCCCACCCTCCCAGGGAAGGATTCCTTCCCAATATTCCACCTAACCCTCCTCTCCTTCAGCTGAAGGCCATTCCCCCTTATCCTGTCAATTCATGCCCTCCTGAAAAGTCTCTCTCCAAGATGTCTCTGCATCTCCAAAATCTGTCCCCTCCCTTCTCAGCTGACTCAGCAGAACAAGGATTTGTCAGCCTCTGTCTCAATTCCAAAACCTTAATTAAGCATCTGGGAAAGACAATAAATCTTCAGTTCAAACATTCTGTCCCTTTCCCCACTCCTGACCTGAAAACTGCAGAACTCTCCTGAATCTGCAGAGAGCCCAAAACTGCAGCTCTGAGACACCTGAAGCCTCTTCAAGCCAGCCACAAGGAGCCAAGACCCTTCCAGTTATTTCTACCTCTCTTTTCCAAGGCTCAACACTTGGTGGGATCACAGGAGCTGGAACACTGATGGAAGAACCCTGGAATCACACAGGAGTTGTGGAAGTTTCCCAGTGCTGAGCCCTGCGTGGCTCTTCATGAGCAGCTGTGGGTGACAAGAGAATTCCTGAAAGCTCACATGGAAGAGCAGCTGCTCTCAGTGGGGAGCAAATGCAGGTTCTTAAAAAAAGGATATATGTTTGGGGTTTTTTTAATTTTATTTTTTCCTGGTGATTCTTGTGCTGATTTGCTCACAGGGCAGAGCTGACATTGTCCCATCCTGTTTCTGGCTGGATTTCAAACCTCCTACACGCTCCCCATCTCTACTTCCAGCAGTGCTGGAACTCCTCAAATCAGAATCAAACCTTTTCACTCAGATGATGGGATTTTTCCAGCAGAAAAAAGGAGAGGAATTTAAACATGAATGAGGAGGTTGTTGGGAGGTGGCACTCAGTCTGTTCTTCCATGTCTCAAGGGAAGGGATGAGAGGAAATGGCTTAAGTGGATCCTTTTTTTCACTAAAAGACTGATCAGGCCTTGGAGTAAGTTGAGTCACCACCTCTGCAAGTGTTCAAAAGGCATCTGCACATGGGGATGTGGCTCTTCATTGGGGATTGGGTTGATGAACTGGAAGGTCTCTTCCAACCTCGATGATTCTGGGATAAAAAGGACTAAACTTTATCTCCACACCTGCAGTAGAGCTCAGGAATCTTCTCCTCCCCCGTGCAGAGGCTGCTTGGGGTTGGTTTTCTGTCACTCTCTGACTTTTATTCTCCATCACTTATTTGTCCTTCTGCTTCCCCCAACAGCACCTTTGCCACCATCTCCTCCCGCGATATTTGGCAAAATAACCACTCAAGGACCTCTTTGCTGAGGGTTATTTGCCACTTGAAGCTCACAGTAATCAAAGCTGCTGCTAATTAGGCGCAGTGCTAGTTAAATCATCAATCCTTGCCTTTCAGAGAACCAAAGACACGATTCCAATTAACAGGAATGATTCAAAACAATTAAGCACTTACTGCTGGAGCTATTTTCATCCAGAGTGCAGGGAAAGGAACTTTCTCTCCAGCAGGGCTTGAGCTCTCAGGTAGATAAAGCAAATAATAACAACTGTATAAGGAGGAGGGGAAAAAAAATCAATAGAAGATCGTTTGCAGCTCGTAAAAGGTTTGCAGATCTGAGCTGGAATAGTAGATTGGATTTAATAAAGCTTCAATAAATTGTGTGTTTACAAGGTGGAATTTGAAACAGCCTAGATTGAGGTTTTCAGAGCAGTCCACAGGGAGGGAGATTCGAACAAGCTGAATGTTTAAAGCCTTCTCTCTCCCTCTCCTTGTATTATATTATTTTTTGGCAGAAACTCCCGAGAGAATCGTTTTAGCATAAAAGTTACAGCTTTGCTTTAAAATTTATGGCAACTTTCAAGTGTACAAGTTTTCTTAGTTTCATTAGAAAATCAGCAATTTTCTGGTGCCAAAGCGGAGGCACAATTGGACTTTTCTCCCTGGCTGCACTTCTGGTTCATCTCCGCCACTCCCACCTGAAGAAGATCCTTTAGCACGTGCCATATTGCTCCGAAACCCACCACAATCCTCCCTTTGGGCTCTCCTTACAAGGGCTGAGCGAGGCTTGGCAGGAGGGATGGGACCAATTTGCACTTCCTTTAGTCCCCTGTTTTCCTGGACTTGTGATCTGAATGTCAGAGCAGCTGGAGGTGTCACAGGTCATTCTGTCTGACATCTCTTGGCATATTGGAAACATCTGTCCTTGTTATTTGCAAGAATAACCACACGTGATTTAGTCCCAGGCTGGAAACCTGGAGGGTTTTGAGGATGGAGGAGGCGCTGGAAATTTCCTCTTCATCTGACTGGGGAATCTGTTTCACTGTGAAGGTCACAGTTGTTATATTTTACGTCCTTGACCTTCAGTTTTATGAGGAAGGCGTTTAAGGTTTATAGAGAAGTCACTGAAGTGTGGGGGGTAGAAAGGCGTGAAGGCAGGACAGGGCACTGTGTCCTCCACCACCCCTCCCACACTGGCCCTGGGAAATGGAAACCACAGAAATCCTTCTGGATCCTCAATGAATTGGGATAAAACACCTCAGTTGGGAATCCTGCTCCTCCTTAGCTGGAGGCAGCACAAAAACTGGAATGCACCTCTGCCCTTGGTCCCTGCTTAGAATGATGGAATCGTGGAATGGTTTGGGTTGGAAGGACCTCAAAGCCCACCCAGTGCCACCCCCTGCCATGGGCAGGGACACCTCCCACCAGCCCAGGTTGCTCCAAGCCCCGTCCAACCTGGCCTTGGACATTCCCAGGGATGGGGCAGCCACAGCTTCTCTGGACAAGATGCTGTTTTTCCAGTTTTTCATTTATACAAGGATCTTCTTTCCCCTTTCAATTTTTTCTGGCTTTCTTCTTGATTCAGTGGCTCTTTCCTTTACAGACAAGACTTTTTATGGACCCAGCCTGGGATAATTTCAGTGAGTTGGGTTCCTGGCACACATCTCGGCTCCCAGGCTGTGTTTCCAGAGGATTTCCAGCATGCCCAAGGGAAAATGATTTTGTTTTTCCTCAAAGCCACAACGTGGGCAGGAATCCTGACAGGGGAATCCCATGTTCACACAGCTCTGAAGCAAAACAGCAGAGGGACATCACAGCAATATTTGGGGGTAGAAGTGAGGAGTGTGACGTGCCAACAATCAGGAACTGAGGTTTGGCCAAGACAGCAGGACAAGGATTTAAATCCATGTAAATTAAGTTGCCATTAAATGATCCCAAAGTGGCAGGACCTGCATGGCATCTCTGTGAAGGACATTTCCAGCATCTCATACCTCCCAGACCTGCTCCTGGTTTGAGTAACTACCAGCACTGTAATGTGCCAATCCCTTCACCATCCCACCTGGAAAATGGTGTGCCATCAACTCCGGGACCTGAACCCACGGCACGTGGTGCCAGCTGTGCCATCAGAGCTGATGCTGGTGCTGCGCCCTCACTCCAGCCTGGCACCTGCTCCCAAAGAAGCCCTTGCAGTGAAATTGCTGCCTAATGAACATCCTGATTAATTGGAGAGCCTATGCTAATGAGATCAGTGCAAAGTCATCTGGAATCCCAGAAGGCTCTGCCATTCTCCTCCAATATTGTACCACTGGAATGTTTGGGAAGGAAAGCTTTGCTGGCAGAGGGAAGGATGAATAATGTATTGCTGGGGATAAAGGTAAACAGTTCTTCTCTCTCCCTCCTTGCCTTCAGATGTGCTTGATGTTAGAGACAGGCTTTGTTCAGAGGAGAGGATGATTTTAAACAGGGAGTGTGTGCAAATGACAGCCATGTGAGAGAGGCAGGTGGGACCAGGTGTCTGACATCCTGTGACATTGAATGAGTTCCTCAAGTGAAGGAGGCCGGTTTTTGCTGTGTGTGTCTGTCTTGGCAAGGTACAAACAAAGCAGGGGAGGCCTGTCTGGGTGGCAATCTGGGAAGGAACCTGGATAAAGACCCCCAGCCCAAGACCCCCTTGCTATTAAGTAGAGGGCTTTGGGGACCCAGGTAACCACAGGGATCTCCTGCTCTCCACAGAGCTCAGCTGCACAGAAATCCATCCTCTCCAAAGCCTCCAGCTCCCTGGGAGACTGGGCTAAACTGGGCTGGGAGTGGAGGAGATGCTGAAGGACTCCTCTGGTGGAGAACAGACATTCCTTGGGCTGTGACTGTGAGTTGGTGTCTGCTCTGCACAACCATTCTCAAGGCAGAAAAGGAATTTATCCAAGTCCATGGCAAGGTCACTGTGACAGGGATTGTCCAACAGCTGGTTGGGTTGGAGGGTTCTGCTGGGAAGAAGTCACTGGGGGATGTATGGATAGTCCTGCATGGATATTCCAGGTGGGAACTGCCTGGGAATCTGTCCATGGCTGGTGTAAGACTGTCACTTAAAAAATAAATCTGTCCCCACTTCTGATTAAGGCAGAGCCAGAAATCTGCTCCTTAAAGTCTGTGTGCCTCAGTGTCCCACCTAGAAATTGGGGGAAATTCCCTACACATTTATTCCTACCTGGATTGGTAGTTGGGTCAAGGATTTCTCTTGTTACACCTGAATTCTTTATAAGTCACCGAGGTTGGAATGGCTGGGCTTCTCAAAGAACATCACATTGGGCTGACGGTCAGCCTTGATGATCTTGAAGGTCTTTTCCAGGCTCGGTGTTTCTGCGATGCCCTCGAGGCAGGGCCCTCAGCAGGGCTGGGGCTGCGAGTTGGGTGCAGCCTGTGCTGCTCTGCCTGAACCCTTGCGTGGGATCACTGAAATATTCAATTCCTCAGCCCCGTGAGCCGAGGGGGAATCATAACCAGAGTGCTGCTGTCACCCCGAGAATGTCACCCAGCCCAGCGCTCAGAGAGTGTCTGTGGCACAGCTCACTGCCTTGTCATGGGCACTCCCTGCTCCTGGAGCCACCAGGGCACGGCTTTGGAATGGCTGGCTCGGGACACGGGCACCGGCTTGAGGGGACAAAGCTGTGCTGATTCCACACTAATTTAGGCACAGTCTTGGCTGGAAGCTGCCTCTGGAATAATCTTAGGATCAAACTGGACAGCTCAGGGAGGGGGGTGAGGCTGTGTGAGCAGCTCACCCTGCTGAGCCCTCTCTCCCATCTGTGTCCTGCCCCACCTGGTCCGTGCCGTGCCCCTCGCCCGAGGCTGGCACCGCTCCTGCTCTGACAGCTGCAATTGTTCACTACCCCAATTCTATCAAAATGATCTGGATTAACTTAAAACATTGCTAATAGTAGGGTTTTGTTTGTTGAATTTTTTAAACCCTTTCTGACAGAACCAGGTTAGACAGCAGCTATCTGATCAGTTCTGCCAGCTGATGGCACAGCCTGGCGAGCTCTGAACCTACCTCAGCTGAACCCAGAGCAGCAGCTCCGATGCCAGCCCAGAGTCCTGTCTCTGTCTGCATCTCTGGTGGCAACTGGGGCCTGTTTCAAACCCCTGTGGCTGGAGGTGAGCAGCTGTGGCACCCTGGTGGGCATCATCCTGCTGGGATGTGGTTTTGGGGGAAGAGAAGGTTGATGGGGGAGAAAGAGGAACCTGGGGGAATCCAGGTCTGGCTTGTGCTGGGGTTGGAGCTCTGGCATCGTCACAACCTGCTTTGGAATAGCTTGTGTTTGTGCAGGATGTGTCCCCTCTGTTGGCACTCCTGGGGCAGTCAGGATGTCCCTGTCCTTGTCCACACGGACAGGATGATATGGAGAAGGCAAAAGGACACACATGGCCATGAGCCAACAGTGTGGCCACCCATGTCCTGGGCTCATCACCTGAGGGAGGGCAGCAAGGGAGGGAGGGGATTCTCCTCCTCTACCCTGCCCCTGTGAGACCCCTCTGCAGAGCTGCCTCCAGCTCGGGGGTCGTCAGCACAAGAGAGATGTGGACCTCTTGGAGAGAGTCCGGAGAAGGTCATGGAGATGCTGCAGGACTGGAGCCCCTCTGCTCTGGAGTCAGGCTGGGAGAGCTGGGGGGGCTCACCTGGAGAAGGGAAGGCTCCAGGGAGACCTGAGAGTCCCTTCCAGTGCCTAAAGGGGCTCCAGGAGAGCTGGAGAGGGACCGGGGACAAGGCATGGATGGACAGGACACAGCCAATGGCTTCCCACTGCCAGAGGGCAGGGAGAGATGGGATATTGGGAAGGAATTCCTCCCTGGGAGGGTGAGATTTCCCAGAGAAGCTGTGGCTGCCCCATCCCTGGGAATGTCCAAGGACAGCTTGGAGCAACCTGGGCTGGTGGGAGGTGTCCCTGCCCGTGGCAGGGGGTGGCACTGGGTGGGCTTTAAGGTCTTTCCAACCCAAACCACTCTGGGATCCCATTCTATGATTCCACACTCATTGCCATGGAGATGTGCAGAGGCTTTAAAGCTGGAAGGACCCTCTGCACTGTCCATGGAGGACATTCCAGGGCTGGGCTGAAGCTTCTCTGTCCAGCTGTGCTTTTCTGCTCAGAAAAGCAGCCTGGCAGGAGAAGGGCAATCACAAGGAAGGGGCTGGGCAAAACACCCCCTTGGAAATGCTGAATTCTTCCTAAAATATCTGTGGAATGACTTTTTTACTCCTGAGGAGCACCAGAGGTGAAAACCTGCTGCAACCTCTCGGAGTGGGAACAGGAGGAAATGGTGGTATTTGTGGAGGGGAATTCTGGTTCATCGAACACTTGCAGAAACCTCTGACAAGGAAATCCACCGTCCTCCAGCACATCTCTTATTGAACAGGCTGATCTTCAAGGCACCCCCAGTCCAGAGTTATGATCCAAAGCAGACTCCAGTTATTAAATTCCTAGTTTTAAGCACTTTTTTAGAGCCTGCAGTTATTAGATTCCCAGCCTCAGGTGCTCAGGGCTTGCATTACCAGCAAGAAAATTTATAGCTCCGCAGGACCAGTTTCAAGATGAGAACCATGGGCCAAATTTTGTTGCTGAACCACCTTCCTGCCTGATTTTTATGATGTAGGTTCCTGGAGGGAGCCTTGGCAGGAATTTGCACTCAGATTGGAGCTCAGGAAAATCATCTCCCAGGATTTCTGTCCCTGCATCTCTTCAGCTTTGGACACACCAAGCAGTGGACCAAGGGCTGGTTTTCCTTTTCTTGGTCCACCAAAACTACCAGAGCTTCGCACAGAAACTTTTCAGAGTTGCTGTGAAGTTTCTTCCCTTTTATTTGTTGGGATATTTCTTAGTGAAATATCCCCCTTTGCTCAGGTAGGGCTGGATCTGGTCGGTGTTCTGAGGAACGTGGCAGGGCTGGGCAGGTGGGACAATGAATAAATAATGTCAACAAGCTGCTTTTCCTCCCCTGTGGAGCTGGAAATAATCCTCTGCCAAGTTTGTTTGTTTGCCTCATCCAAACCAAGCAGAGAGAAAACAAACCCCTTTCGTTTGTTTAATCACTTTCCATGTCCTGCTGCAGCTCCCAAAGTCTCTGATGCAGAGTTTGCAGAGCACGAGGAATACAGGGAATTTCAAGGAATACAAGGAATTTCAAACAGCTCAAAAAGGAGAGAAGAAAAGGGGCATGGTGGCAAAATGCAGAGCAACAAAGTAGAGTCTCAGTGCTCAGCTGTATTTCTGAGATTACTTTGAAGCTGGTGAATCTGAAATTCCTCCTTAGAAGCCAGTGGTTGATAGAGGAGAGTACTCTTCTAATCTGTGTATGAGGAGATCATTCCAGCTCTGTCCTCCCTCTCTCCACTTGATCCAACATTTGCTTCAATCAAAGAGGTAATTAAACTCCATGAGATGAGAAATCCCCACGGTTCATGTCCTGAATACAGCAAAGCAGAAGTTCTTAAGTAATAAAACAGCCCAACCTGCAGTTATTGCTGGGCCCAGAAAATGCATAAGGCAAAAATACCCGGAGTAACTTCTGTCAAGGATGCTCTGCCCGCCCTGAAGTGCACCAGAGGATCCCAGGAATGTGCAGCCTCGACATTCCAGCCAGGACTCTGCTAATTGGAGCTAATTAATGGTCAGGGAAACCATAACAGGGGGAATGAGTGACCCAAGGTAGTGGGAGTGCAGAGAGTGGGGCTGGAGCAACTTCTTCCCCTCAGATCAGCTCAAATCCTGATCCAAACATGGACCTGGCCCAGCTACAGGTAATGAGAGAGGAGCAAGCAGGAAAACTGTCCATAGTGGGGTTTTTTTTCGTTAGAAACTTCTGTGTTGTTGAAATAAAAGCTGTTCAGGAGAACACATCAGTGGAGATTTGCTTGAGTAATCCTGTGTTTTGTTTGATCCCAGGAAATGGGTGTGATGGATTTTGTGGTGCATCCACTGAAAATGGTGCAATATGTGCAGGGAAGCACCAGAACCATCCAGAACAAATGGCCTGATGAGTTCACAAGGAAGAAAACATTGCTTTTCCTCATTAGAAAAGGCTGCTTTTCCCTTGGGTTTGGGATGAAAGTGGGGTTTAAAGGACTGGCATCTCCTGCAAAATAAAATCTTGGGTTTGGGGGAGTTTAGAGATGTGGTTTGAGAGGGGGAAATCTGGGGATGGTCTGAAACCCAGAGAACATAAAAGTCAGGACAAACTGAGGCTGCTCAGCACTACTTGGACATAAACCATTTCAGATCTCCGGGCACTTCAGAAGGCTTGGTGTCTGTCCCTGACCTGTAAGGGAAGAGACAGTGACATATGCAATATAAAGCACCTCCAAGGCATCAGGAATGCTTGTGCTATCCTGCAGAGAGTGATCCTGGAATATACAGCAGTTCCAGTGTAAAGGGCAGCAGTGTTTGCATTCAGATCTGTGGAAGGACTTGAACAAAAGGAGATAAAAAAATACACACATTTCTTATTCCATTCAATGTTATTGACTGAGCTTGCCAAGCAAAATAAATCCACTACCACTGAAGTGGCCACCAGTGCCCACTTCCAAGCTCTCAAAAATTAACTTTTCATAGGATCAGGGAATTCCAGAATGGTTTGGGTTGGAAGGACCTTAAAGCCCACCCAGTGCCACCCCCTGCCACGGGCAGGGACACCTCCCACCAGCCCGGGTTGCTCCAAGCCCCGTCCAACCTGGCCTTGGACATTCCCAGGGATGGGGCAGCCACAGCTTCTCTGGGAAATCTGTTCCAGTGACTCGCTACCCTCCCATGGAATTCCTTCTTTCCTCTAGTTTTGCTTCCACCAATAAACCCCATGATTTCTCATGTCTGAAATTCCCACAACAACTCTCTGTCAGTCCATGAACTCTCACCTTGTTACAGGTGACATTTTTCTTCTACTTTGAAGTGCCTCAGTCCCGCACATTCATCATCTGATGGCTTCTTGTGGTCCACACAGGCAGGAATGAACAAAACTGGGTCACCAACCCCGTGCTGCTCCAAATCTGAGTGCACTTTTCTCTTGCAGTCAGGTTTTCAGCATCAGAAAACATCCCTGCTTGTCTCTGGGGCTGCTGTGACTGTGACACTCCTGTCACAGAGATTCCAGCCCTGGCTAATTACTCCCTGTGTGCCACCAGAACGATCAGGGAGCTCTTTTCCTGCCATCTGCTGATCAGCTCATGCCTGGAAGGAGAAAAATTGGGTGTCCTGGTAATTATGATCCTCACTCCTGTCATTGCACATGCTCTGCTCATGTGCTGCAAATGCCTCATCCTTTCTGAGGCTGCAGAAAGATGTTGGTTGTTTCCTTCTCCTTCACCCCAAGGCAAAGAATTTTCTGCTGCCTCTGGAGGTTTCCCAGGATTTCCTGGCTGTTGAATCAGGGTCGTGTTTTGGATCAGAGGGTTTCAGTATCTGTGGTTTCTGGTTAACAGGACATTTGTTTTTCCCCAGGCAAACACGGTGTTAAAGGGACAGGCTGGAAAATCTCTGAGCTCCTTCAATGAGTAAAATTGCTTTTGTATGAGAAGCTACAGGCCATGCCAGGCCTGCCTGTTCCCACCACTGGCAGCGGCAGGTGGGAACAGGGGCAGGGAAGCAGTGCCATGTCTGTGCCTCCTTCCTTTCTCCTGGATGAGGAGAGTGTTTGGTGGCACAAAGGACCCTGTGGTTCCGACCAGCATCACTAAAAGCTCTGCCAGGACAAGGGGAATGGATTCAAACTGCCAGAGGGCAGGGATAGGTGGGATATTGGGAAGGAATGGTTGGCTGGGAGGGTGGGCAGGCCCTGGCACAGG
>JAWWEU010000080.1:3958806-3973684 GCA_035583155.1 Acropternis orthonyx | reverse complement strand
GATTCTGATTCCTCCATCCCAAGAGGAAGGGATCTGATGATTCTGATTCCTCCATCCCAAGAGGAAGGGATCTGATGGCTCTGATTCCTCCATTCCAGGAGGCAGGGATCTGATGATTCTCATTCCTCCATCCCGAGAGGAAGGGATCTGATGGCTCTGATTCCTCCATCCAGGAAAGAAGGGCTGTGATGGCTCTGATTCCTCCATCCCAGGAGGAAAGGCTTTGATGGTTCTGATTCCTCCATCCTGGAAGGAAGGGCTGTGATGGCTCTGATTCCTCCATCCCAGGAGGAAGGGATCTGATGATTCTGATTCCTCCATCCCAGGAGGAAGGGGTCTGATGGCTCTGATTCCTCCCTCCTGGAAGGAAGGGCTCTGATTGCTCTGATTCCTCCATCTCAGGTTATCAAGCTCCAGATAAAATCGACAGCAAGTTCTTTGACCCAAAATATGCTTTCAAGGAGGTGGAGGTTCAGACCAAGTCTGTCAGTGAACTGGTCAGCAAAAAGAAACCAAAGGTATGAGCAGGGCCAGCCACACATATGGGGCTGAGGAGGTTGTAATGAGCAAAGTTGTTGAGGAAAATGAAACATCTTGGGTTGCAAAGTGATGGAAGAGCCAGTTTTGGAGAGGGTCACAGCACTAAAAGTCAGTGCAGCCATGGGGAAATGGAGGTACAAGTTGTGAGGGTGGGGATGGGTGAGTTAAACCCTCCCTGTAAGGGCTGGCCACAGGGTTTGTGTGTCTGAGGTGTCTTTGGGACCATGTCAGGTGGTCTCAGCTGGACACAAATCTCTCACTGTCAGCTTTCCATGTCTGAAGTTGGACTGGGGGACACTGTGTAGCTGGTGGGTTGGGGCTGGGGGACTCATGTGGACACACAGAATCCTTAAGATTAGAAAACACTCTGAGGTCATCAAGTCCAACCCTTGCACACGTTTTGGTGGAGGCTGCAGCCACACATGAGTTGGGTGACACCATCCATCCTTCAGGGCTGGTGGCAGCTGCCCAGTTGTGCCCTGCCCTGGCCCCCACAGCCCCCATTCCCCCCACAGGCAGAAGGTTATGCTGATGGGGACACGACCCTCTACCACCGCTTCACCCTCATGGACTTCCTCAAGGCTCCCAACCCCGTGGACTTCCTCTCCAAGGCCAACGAGGTGCGTGCCTGGGGCGAGGGGGCACCTTGGAGCACAGAGGGATGGAAGGAGGGAGCCAGGTGCCCCGTGGTTGTGGAGGGGAGGCTGGGATTGAACACCCCTTGCCCTGTGCCCTGCCCAGATCACGCTGGAGGACGGGGAGCTGGAGAACCACAGCTCCACCACGGAGGAGCTGCGCCAGTGCTGCAAGGACATCCGTGTGCTGGGACGCAAGGAGCTCAGGTACTGGGAGGGACTGGGACAGGCAGGCACACCAACTGGGCCTGGGGGCATCTCTGACAGCCCCCCCTACCCCCAACAGAGCCCTGCTCAACTGGAGGACCAAACTGCGACGGTTTCTGGCCAAAAAGCTGAAGGAGCAGGCGAAGGAGCTGGATATCAAGTAGGAACAAAGAGCAGGGCTGCCCAAGGGGTGGGATGGGTCTGTCCCAGCACAGCTGCTCTGAGCTCCTTCCCTTTGGCAGCCTGAGCTCTGGTGAGGAGGAGGAAGACAGAGAGGAGGAGAGGAAGGAGAAGAAGATGGCGCTGAAAGCCGCAGCTGATGAGAAGGAGGAGGTGGAGAAGGAGGAGGAGGAGGTGGAGCTGGCGTTGGCAGAGATGAAGGCCAAGGAGTTGGCGGAGTTGAAGAGGTAAAAAGATCTCAGGAAGGAGGGATGGGGGAACACGGGGAAAGAGCGTGGGATGTCAGAGCCCTACTGGCTGCAGGTGGTTTGTGGGTCTGGGGTCCGTGAGCTCATCTGCTCCTCCAGGTGGGTGAAGCTGGGTGGGCCCCCTTTGTCCCAGGGTTGGGGACCCTTCACAGACGGTGACAGCGCTTCTGAGGGACATGTGGCAGTGGATGAGCCTCTGGGGGGTGTGTGGTGAGGGTGGCAGTGTGGCCTCGTTCCTTTACCTCCTCCAGGAAGAAGAAGAAGATCCTGAAGGAGCAGCGGAAGCAGCGTGAGCGTGTCGAGCTGAAGATGGACCTGCCCGGCGTGTCCATCGCCGACGATGGTGACACCAGCATGTTCTCCCTGCGGAGCATCCACAGGACCCCGGTGTGTGGAGGGGGAGGCCCAGCTGGCCGGGCCACCAGGGCTGGGACAGGGCCTGACCTGTGCCTCGTGTGCCTCGTGTTGCAGCTGCTGGATGAGTTGTCCCGGGGGGACATGGCCTCAGCAGACGCCCTCCTGGAGATGGGCCCTGGGGACGATGACATTTATGTCTCGGATCACGAGGAAGGGGACGATGTGTCCCTGGCCAGCGACCTGGACCCCGAGGAGCTGCTGGAGATCGAGGCCCGTCAGCGCAAGCTGGAGAGGGAGAGGAGGGAGCAGGGTGGGAAGAGGTGAGAGTGGGAGAGGCCTCCCTGGGACAGCTCTGGTGTCTGCCAGTGGGCACACCGGGCTGGGGGCACTGAGCCTGCCACTCCTTGTCACAGGGCGAAGTTCAAGCAGAAGGAAGAGGAGGAGGAGGAAGGGGAGGAAGAGGAGAATCCTCTGCTGGTCCCACTGGAGGAGAAGTCGGTGCTGGAGGAGCGACAGACCAGCCTGTGGTTCGGGAAGGTGAGTCCCACTGGGACAGCAATAATGGGCATCCTCAGCCCCTGCAGCTGCCAGGGCTGCCCCAGGTGTGACCCACTGCTCCCCATCCCAGGACGCCTTTGCCGGCATCGAGGATGACGCAGATGAGGACTTGGAGCTGGGGCAGGCCCAGATGTTGGCTGAGAGACAGCGGGAGTCCCAGAGAGGTGAGGAGGGGCACAGAGGGACAATCACACGGCCCAGGCTCAGGCACTGGATCCTACCACGATGGGGATGCTGCCATGAGCAGTACCATGGAATGGCTTGGATTGGAGGAACCTTAAGATCATCCAGTTCCAACGCCTGCCATGAGCAGGGACACCTTCCACTAGAGTAGAGGCTGTTCCCAGCCTCTGTCATTAACAAACTGTCATTAGTACAGTGTTAATGAGCAGAATCTCTAGAGGAATGGCTTGCAGTGGGATCTGCCTTGGCCCCTTCTCACCCAGTGGTTCCCATTCCCAGACAAAGCAACAAAGAAAGGGCAGAAGAAGAAGGAGCCTCCCCAGGGGGAGGGTCCGGCCGAGCCCCCGCCTGCCACAGACACGGCACCCAGCACTGGTGAAGCACAGGATGAGCAGAGCAGTGACGATGACAGCAGCAGTGATGATGAGAGGTGAGGGCTGGGAGGGGGGTCTGCATGTTCTCCTCTGCTCCACAGTCCTGGAGAGCTGGGAGATGAGGACCCCAGCCCTGACCACACTCCTCTCCACAGACCACCAACGCCAGTGGGGAGGAAGCGGGGCCGTGTCGAGCCGTGTGGCTTTGAGGTGGTGCCCATTGAGAACCCAGGTGAGTGGGGGCCCTGTGAGTCCCTCTTTTGGGACAGGAGGCAGGACCAGACCATGCTCAGCTTTAACATGTCCACCCTGCAGTGAAAAGAGCCCGTGTCCTGGACGCAGAGGGCCTGGCCCTCGGCTCCGTCATCGCCACCTCCAAAAAGGCCCGGCGGGACCTCATTGATGACTCCTTCAACAGGTACCAGGAGCAGCATTTGGCCTGCAGCAGGAGGGGGCACACGGGCAGGGTGGGGACCCCCAGGCAGGGTGGGGACCCCCCCCCCCCTGTCCTGCTGGCAGCTCACCCCAGTGCCCCCCAGGTACTCGTACAACGAGGACGAGGGGGAGCTGCCCGAGTGGTTCACGGAGGAGGAGAAGCAGCACCGGCGCAAGCAGGTGCCCGTGGACCGGCAGACGGTGGAGGCCTATCGGCAGCGCTGGCGCGAGATCAACGCCCGCCCCATCAAGAAGGTGGCAGAGGCCAAGGCCCGCAAGAAGCGGCGGGTGAGTGGGGCTGGCGGGCCCAAATCCCCCTCCCAGGGGCTCCATCCCCCCTCCCAGGGACCCCATCCCGCCTCCGACCCCCCTCAGCCTTGCTGTCCCCTCAGATGCTGAAGAAGATGGAGCAGATGAAGAAGAAGGCCGAGGCCGTGGTGAGCACGGTGGATATCTCGGAGCGGGAGAAGGTGGCCCAGCTGCGGCGGTGAGTGGCCAGGCTGAGATCCAGCTCCGTCCTGCGGTGCTGGGATGGTTGGGGGTGCCGTGTCCCTGCAGCCATGGCATGGGGACAGCTCTGTGTGTGTCACCCAGCCAAGCTGGATCTGGAGATGGCGGAGCAAGGAAAGGAGCCCCAGGCTGGGCACACAGCCTGGAGGATGGCTGGGACCCAGTATTGGTTTTGGGGCCAAAAGCCAAACTGCTGGAGCTGAGCTGGGCTGGGCACTGGGTCTCGCTCTGACCTTTCACCCTTCTCCCACAGCATCTACAAGAAGGCTGGGCTGGCCAAGGAGAAGCGCCAGGTCACCTACCTGGTGGCCAAGAAGGGCGTAGGACCCCGAGTGCGCCGCCCCCCCGGCGTCAAGGGCCAGTTCAAGGTGGTCGACAGCCGCCTCAAGAAGGACGTGAGGGCTCAGAAACGCAAAGACCAGAAGAAGAAGCGCCACAAGTGATGAGGGACTGGCTCTGTCCCCAGCGAGGGGCTCGGCTCAGGGCATGGGGCAAGGCTGGCTCCTGCCCTCCACTGCTGTCCCCTGCCCTGGGCACAGGGCTGGCCCTTGGCCACAGGGTGCTGTTAGTCCGTGCCTTGATGTGATGGTGCCTCCTGCCCTCCCCTGGGGCAGGGAGGGTTTATGTGGCCCCAGCGCTGCTGCGTGGCCACATCTCCAGGGCTCACCTGCTGGCTCTGCTGAGACTCACCCTGTGGAGATCACAGGAGCACCCACACCAGCCCTGGGTGTCCCCCAGAGAGGCTGTGGCTCTGGGGGACATCCCTGAGCTGTATTTGTCACCGAGGTGGCAGGACAGTGGGTGCAGAGCCCAAAGGCAGGGGGTGGTTGGTCTGCACAGAGCAAGCTGCTCCATGGCAGCAGAATTAACCCCTGGCCTGAGGCTGCCCAGGGCAGTGTCCTGCACCTGGGCAAGGTGAGGGGCCTGTGCTGGCACTGCCATGTCCATCTGTGCGCCTTGCAACAAGCAGAGAGAGGACTGGTGGGTGGGTTCTGTGTTACCTGTTCATGCCTCAAGAGCCCACTGCCCTGAGCCCACATGCCTGTGTGTGGGACAAAGATCTGAACAGGAATTGACTCGCCTGACCTTCACCCTCCTACCCCAACCCACAGAGGTCACAGCAGCCACCCTGTCCCCTGTGTCCCCATACCCTCCCAGGGTGAGACCCTCAAGTTGAGGATAAGAAAGACCAAGAGAAAAGAAGTGCTGGAGTAAATTTCTTTATTTAAACCCAGGGCAGGGCCTGGGGGACAGCGGCTTCTCTCCTTCAACAGGCACCTGACTGGCTTGTGCTGGGATTGCAGAGATGTCCCCAGGTCCCTCTTGGGGACAGTGGCACTGTGTTACTGCTGGCGAGGGGACTGAGGTAGCCCTGTGGCTCCCAGACAGGGTGAGTGGTGGTGAGGACCTGCCAGGGAAGCTCTGGCAGGAGGGAGAAGTTCAGGTGCTGTGGGGAGGGGAGAGGCCAGACCTGGTGCCCCAGAGCCCCCTCGAGGAGAGATGCATTGGGAAGTTCCTGTAAAGCCACTGCTTGGCTGCTCAGCCAAAGTCCAATGTGTGGCAGGAGCTGAAGGAGCAGTGAGAGGTGCCTGCCCTGTGCCTGTGTCAGCCCCTCTGCTGGGGATCCCTCTGGCCTGGGGGTGGGAGCTCTGGCTGAACCCAGAGGGTCCGTGCTGGGTGCTGGGGGCATCTCTGGGCTGTGTCCTGCCCCATGGAGCGGGCGGGCTGTGACCAGGGTGGGAGCAGAGACCTTCAGCCATGCTGGTCCTCAGGAGCTGGGTGAGCACAGGCTCGAGGCTGTGCTAGAGGTTTTCCTGCTTCTCTTCTAAATGGAATATGGAGGTGCTGTGAGAGGAGAGCCCCCTTGCCCCCCCACCACCCTTGTCCTCCAGCCGAGCTCCAGCCCTTGGAGCTGTGTCCAATCCCCTGTGTGACCCCAAACCCACATTTGGGCAGCTCCAGGGGGTGCACTGGAGGAAGGCTGGGGCTCATGGCAGGCTGAGCCTCCTCAAAAAGGCACAGCACTGCTGCACCCACAGCCTGGACATCTGGGTCTTCCCTGACCTCTCACCACCCAAACTCTGCCCATCAAATCTCAGTGCAAGACCAGGATGGGCTCCACCATCCCCACTCCCTGCCCTGCCTTCCCCTGGGTCCTAGGGCTTGGCACAGCCCTGGTTGACCCTTTAGGTTCAGTAGGTCCCCATCAGGGTCCTGCTGGTGGGGTGACTCTGCCTTGTCCTGCCCTGCCCTGTCAGGCTCAGCCCTACCTGAGCTGAAAGGTAGACTGTAGTAAACATATACAGGGTCACCTGCAACAGGAAGGATGGTGACAGTGGGCTCAGGGTGAGCTGCTGCCCTTAACGAGCCAAAGCTCATCAGTGTGAGCTGGAAAGCTCAGCCAGACCCCCCTGAGCCACTGGGGTGGCAGGGGGTGGCAGTGGGGCCAGGGGACACAGCCCTGGCAGGGCTCACCTGTCTTGTAGTCGTCATACACGTTCAGTAGGTCCCCATCAGGGTCCTGCTGGTGGGGTGACTCCGCCCTGCCCTGCCCTGCCCTGTCAGGCTCAGTCCTACCTGAGCTGAAAGGTGCACTGTAGGAAACATCCACACGGTCACCTGCAACAGGAAGGATGGTGACAGTGGGCTCAGGGTGAGCTGCTGCCCTTAACGAGCCAAAGCTCGTCAGTGTGAGCTGGAAAGCTCAGCCAGACCCCCCTGAGCCACTGGGGTGGCAGGGGGTGGCAGTGGGGCCAGGGGACACAGCCCTGGCAGGGCTCACCTGTCTCGTAGTAGTCATACAGTGTCACGGTGGCCGGCTGGAGGTTCTTCACCAGGAAGTCCTGCTTGGCATTGAAGGAGAAGGTCTCCTCCTCCTTTGTCAGCTGTGGAGATGGACACATCCCAAGGGTGAGGTGCAGCCACCCACGGTGGGGAAGCACTCCATGCCCCAGCACACGGGGTCCTGCTCCCATCCCCGTCTCACCTGGTCCAGGTAAATCGTCACCTGGTCAGGCTCAACCTCCACCTTCTTCACCAGGTTCTGCCTCTTCAGCTGGAAGGACATGGCTCAGGATGGGCAGCAGCTGTTCTGTGGGTGCCCCAGCCAAGGCCAGCACCCTGTCAGGTGCCCTCCCATCCCACTGCCCCTGAGGGACAGGGGCCAGTGGCACAGTGGGCATCCCAGAGGGGTCTGGGGGTCAGCAGGGTCTCCTCACCTCCACCATGGAGCTCTTGTCGGGGCTGTAGCCAGACGGCAGCTTGGCCTCGATGACAACCATGTTGGTGGCAGGACGTGTCCCTGTGTACCTGCAAGGGCAGAAGCCCGGGGTGGACTTGGGGCCCACCCTCCCTCCTTGGCTGCCCCTGTGCCCCCCAAACCCAGGGGGCACCCGGAGCCCCTACCGTGCCCAGAGGTGGAGCGTGAAGCCCCTGCCGGGGTTCTGCAGGTGCAGGGGCTCTGCCCTCACCCGGAGCTCGAACGCCCCCGAGCCCGGAGGGGGTGGCACGTTATAGCGCAGGGTCACCTGTGGGGACACCGGAGGGTGAGGCCCAGCGAGGGGGCACCGCAGGGGACGGGCACCTGGGGCTGTACCCACCTGCACCAGGGCACAGCCCTGGCCGTGGGCCCGCAGCCCGTACGCCCCGGGCAGCTGGCGCAGAGCCTCCCGCCGCAGCACCAGCCGCGTGTTCGGCTCCAGCACGAAGTCCCGCGCGGTGCCCCCCGGGGATGTCACTGTCACCGTCAGCGAGGAGTCCCCTCCGCTGCCGAAGGTCAGGGCGGCGTATTTGGCCAGGGCTTGCAGGGCCACCACGGTGTCCTGAGCGGGGAGAAGGCACCGGGTCACCCCCGAGCACAGAGCGCCGGAGGGGATGTTCTGGGGCAGCGGACCCCGGTGGGGGTACCTGCGTGGAGGCAAAGCCCCCGTAGGGGTTCTGCTGCTTGCAGAGCCAGCGGACGATCTGGGAGGCGGTGGCCAGGTCGGCAGAGGACACGCGGGGCTGGGACAGGTAGGCCAGGAGGGCGTAAGCCGTCATCTCCACCTCCGCGGGCGCGGCCGCCGCCCAGGAGGGCTCCGAGGTGGGCACAGCCGGCCCCTTCCTCTTCCAGTAGAGCAGCCCGTCTGGGAGAGAAGGGGTGGGAGCTCAGCCCCTGCTCCGGGGTGGGATGGGTGACCCGGGCAGAGGGTGGCACTGCCCGGGGTGCCCCCGTACCTGTGCTGACGCTGTGCTGGGCCAGGCTCTGGAGCTGCGCTCGCTGCTGCTTCCTGAGTCCCGCCAGCCCGAAGACGTAGGCGAGCAGGGCTTGTGTGTAGGGGTTGTCGGTGGCCGAAGCCTTCAGGCACTTCAGGGCTGAGCTCACCGTTGGATCCTGGCGAGGGAACAGAGTCAGGCTCAGAGTCAGGAGCCAGCCCAAGGGCATGGGAATCACTCAAGGACTCCGGTTCTGCCCAGTGAGACCAGTTGTGTCCAAGTCAGGCTGGGAGACAGCCTGGAACCACTGGCCCCCCTGCCCCCAGCACCCACCCCCACCAGCCCTTCCAGGGACACTGGGGTCACCCTCACCTGTGGTGGCAGCCCCAGCTCCAGCATCGCAGCTGTCACATAAGCAGACAGTGAGAGCTCATCCGAGACACCACCCTGCAAAAGGGGACAGCGGGACACTGGTCAGGCACAGGGGCTCCCCCACTGCCCAGACCATGCTCTGGGGACATTCTGGGGCCAACCACGTCCCACCCCAGCCCTCTGCCCCACCTTCAGGGCATTGTTGAAGAGCTTGCCCACGCTGTTGAAACATCCCCTGGGTTTCTGCTGCCTCTGCAGCCACCTCAGTGCATCCGTGATGTGCCGCTCCTCGATGGCCACGTAGGCTTTGGCTTGGCCGAAGGACTTGAGCACAAACGCTGTCAGCCTGGAGAGACACCAGAGGGGTGGGGGCTCAGTGCCCTGGGGGCAGGAGGAGCCCTGGGGGGCTGGTCCCTGCAGAGATGCTGCTGCAGAGCCTGCCCACGCCCCGTGGGGTCCCTCACCAGGTGTTGCCCGTGGGATCGTGCTTCCCAAAGGCGCTGTAGGAGCCGTCGTTGTGTTTGTACTGCAGCTCTCGCTGGTACCCTGTGGGGAGGAGATGGGGCCGGGCCTTTGCACAGTGGTCTTTCCATCCCAGGGGATGCTGCAGCCCAGGTGGGAATGGGGAGGGGGATGTGGGACATTGGGGTGGGAGGGGAGAGGGGGGGATGTGGCCACTCACCGCTCTGCAGGAAGCCCTGAGCCTTGGCGCGGATTTCGGGGAGCAGCTGCCCACTTTTCTCCAGGTACTGCTGGATGTAGATGTTGGGGGCAAAGCGAACCATGTTCTGCTCCCCACAGCCATAGGGCATGGCCAGGAGGCTGTCCAGGTTCTGCATGGCATTGCCCATGATGTCACCTGTCCCAGGGGGACAAGGGGAGCACTGTCATCACGTGTGCCCCACTGTATCCCATACCCCCCTCCACACTCAGACCACACACATATGCAGAGCTGGAAGGATCCACAAGGATCAGTGCTCTTAAGTGAATGGCCCATAAAGGGATTGAACACACAACCTTGTGTAATTACCACTGAGATAATCTTGGTTCCCACCTCCTGCTGGAGCTCTGCAGCCCCGCTGCCCACAGCAGTGCCCGGGCACCCCCAGCCTGCCCCTTACCCATCACAGTGACATGGGCTCGCTGGGAGCCCTCCAGGATGTTTGCAGGAACCTCCAGGGAGACTTCTTCAGCATCTGTGGGGATGGAGGGCCAGGATAGTGAGGATGGAGGGCCAGGATAGGGGAGTTGGAGGGCTAGGACAGGTGGGATGCCCAGCTCCTCCCAGCCCACCCCATGGCATCCTCGCTCACCCCCTTCCTGCTCCAGCCCTCCTCAGGCTCAAGGTTGGGTTGCAGCCTCTCAGCCAGGAGCCCCCAGGGACTCTCATCCTTGGCTCCTCTGGGCTGGTGGTCCTTGTGACCAGTGACCAAGCATCCCTGTCCCACACCCCATGGCACTGCCGGACACCCCTGGCCAGTCCTACCTTCGTGGCAGAGCAGGGAGCTGTGTGCCTTCTCCACCAGGATCCCCCCGGGCTGTGAGGAAGTATCAGTCAGGAGAAGAGACCAGCCATGTCCCCCTGTCCCACAGGGTCACCCCTGCAGCCCAGTTTCATGTCTAGGTATGCCCCCACTTCCCCCAGAAGGCTGCTTGGACCCTGTCCCCAAACCCACCCCACTTTCCTCCCCCGTCTGACCTGCACCAGCAAGGGCTTTATCACGGTGTCCACACGGCCCTGGGCTGGCACCACGGGCACCTTGTTGTCACAGAGCTCTGTGGAGCTCAGTGCCTCGGTGCTGACGGTGACGTTCACCTCCCCTGCAGGTACAAGCAGGGCACTCAGTCCCCATGGAGCCCCCCAGCCCCAAACACAGCCCCTGGTGTCTGAAAACCACGAAAACTGATAAGGGTGGAATCTGCAAGAAGACCTTGGCTAACTGTGAAGTGAGAGAAGAAACCTGCTAATTTCTGCTGAAAGATACATGTGAAGAACTCTATTAATAAAGCTAAAAATAAGATAGGTAAGAACTGTGTGGATCCACCAATTCTATAAAATATATTTTAGTTAATATTTAGCTATAGCAGTTTGCATGAAGTGTATTAGTTTTAGAAATATGCATAGTGGTGTGTTAAAATAGTTCTTTCTTGTACTTTGTAAGATCCCTGCACAGAGGATGATAAAGGTGCCTTAATGTAAACATAATTCCTTTATCCTCCACCATTCCTGAACAACGTTGTAACCTACTGACTGAGAGGATTTAGAATAAAACTTCCATTTTTGTGTGATGCAGTCAGGCTGTCTTGTTTACCAGCTAGGGGCAATTAGCCTCACAAAAGGACACTCAGAACCTGTGTCTTTGTGAAATTAAACACCCTGGGGCTTTGTGTAGGGTTGGTGCATCGGGACGGGGGTCACCAGCGTGAGGAGCAGTGCTGGGAGGCAACAGGGAGGGTGAAAGCCGAGTGGGGGAGAGATTCCCAGGGTGTTTTCTCCTGCCCTCCCTACCCATCCCCACCCCGAGGGTGTCCCCAGGCAGCAGGAGGGGATGGGCGCTCCGTACCCAGGCTGGTGGCTCGCACGCCCCAGCGGAAGGTCCTGGCCTCGTCGGCGCAGACACAGCCACCGTCCGTGTGCTTCGCGCCCGGCGACACCTCCAGCCCCGCCGACTGCGCCAGGGTCACCCGGACCTGCCGGAGCACGGCCACGGCTCCATCAGCCCCCCGAGCCACCCCCCAGCCCCAGGGCCCCCTCCCTGGCCCCGCTCACCCTCAGGCACTGCCGCAGGTAGTTGAAGACGGTGGCCACGAGGGTGAAGGCTTCGTGGCGGACCACGGCATAGGGCAGCGCCAGCTCCACGAAGAACGGCTTGAAGGCCGTGAGGGTGATGGCAGGGGCCAGCCCCAAGCCCTGCGGGGCCGTGCAGAACATCTCGGCTTTCCATTCGGTGATGGCATCGGGCACCGTCACCGTCACCTCCGCAGAGCCGCCCTCCCTGCGGGGTGGAGAACATCACGAGGCCACCCCACCGTGACCACCCGCTGCTGGTGTGCCCAGAGGAGTCGTCTTGAGGCGCCCAACTTCCCTCCATGCAGGAGGGGAGGTGGGGAGAGGACCAGCCCCTTGGGAAGGGTCCTCACTCACCCCACAGGGACCAGGTCCCACAGCCACGTCTCTGGGAAATACGTCCGTGGTGCTGGTGGCTCTTCCCGGCCATCAGTGCCTGAGTTGATCATCCCCAAGAATGGCTCAAAATAATCTACGCTGTGTGGAGGGGAGTGCAATCTAATAAGGCCACCTGGAAAAGTGAGAGCAGAACTTGGTGGCCACAGCATCTCAGCTGGACCTCCATGGCCCAAACCCTTTTCAATCCCTTTGGTGCTGAGTGTGTTTTCTGGATGGCTCCGAGTCCCCGTGAGGACAACAGAACCAGGACTGGGAGCCAGTGCCTTGCTCTTGTCTCCCAAGAAGGCTCAGCAGGGTGAGCTGAGGGCTGTGCTGACCTGTGGGAGCACCAGAACTTGTCAAACGGAACAGGAAGTGCCTTTCTGAGCAAACCTTCCTGATCTTGGCATTGGTGAAGAGCTTCAGTGCTGCACCCTGTGAGAGACAAAAGAGGTTGTGTGTCTCCCTCAGCCAGCAGGAGGAACATCCCCATTGCAGCAGGAAGTTGTCACAGGGCTTCAGAAAACAAGTGGAGAAGCAGCCTGGGGTTGGCAGGAAAGGGAAAGCCCTTTGCCACAAGTGTGTCTTTCACGGGTCATTGCTGGGCTTTCCCAGCACCTGAGCAAACCACAGCCTGCTCCTGGATGGAGAGGACCCAGGAGACAGAGGAAGGCAGGGACTTTACCTGAAATAACTTGTAGGTTTCCATGTGGTCATGAAAGTCACAGGGTGGTGTGACCCAATTTCTGCGAGGGGGTTGGAATTCAGGCAGTGCTTTGTAGATCTGTGAATAAACACACGTGCAACACTCCCTGCACAGGAGCGGGACTGCCCAGGAGCCACCGTGGCACTGGGCCCTTCTAGGGAGGTCTAAGCCGATGCCATCCCACCCCCTCCCATGCCACACTGGTCCCTGGGGCTGCAGAGGGACTCTGGGCAGTGTCACCACTCACGGCCTCCGCGCTGAGCTCAGCCTCGGGCTTCAGGAGCAGCACGCTGCGGTCCACGGCACGGATGGCACACAGGGAGCCCGGGGCAGCCCCCAGCTGCAGCTGCAGCGCCGTGCCAGGCAGAGCCCTGTCCTCTGAAAATTCCATCTTCACCTGGGGAGGGACAGGGTGTCAGTGGGCAAGGGAGGAGAGGAGTCACCTCCCATGGAGTAGCAGGACCAGCCATGGATAGGGAGGTCTCTTTCAGACACGGATCAGGCTCCAGGGTTTGGGTTAAGAGGCCATGACACTGTGATACACCTGGAGCAGGGTGGATCCCAGGTCATGCAGCCATGGACAAGGCATGGAGTGATTCACACACCTCCGGCAGCCTCCACTCACCTTGTTGGGGAAGCACTTGGCCACATAGAGCTCGAAGCTGTCGGCCACCATCTCGCCGTTGGGCAGCACCGCATAGTACAGCACCTTGACCATGGGTGCCAGCTCCAGGCTGATGGGCAGCTCCACGGAGAAGGAACCTCTCAGCCCTGGGCCAGGGGAAAGGAGGGGACATGTTACCCGGAGAGGCTGTGGCTGCCCCATCCCTGGAAGTGTCCAAGATCGGCATGAATGGGGCTTGGAGAAACCTGGGCTAGTAGAAGGTGTCCCTGCCCATGGCAGGGGGTGGAAAGGGATAGTCCTTAAGGTCCCTTCCAATCAAAACCATTCCATGATTCCCCGAGGACCAGGCACAGAGGGCAGAGCCCTGCACAGCCTGTCTGTGCCATGGTTCGTACCAGCCTCTGCAGACAGCTCCTTCCTGACAACAGTGGCAATAGTCCCCTTGGCCAGGACCTGCAGAGGAGGAGGTGAGAACAAAACCGATGCTGAGTATGGCATCAAGATGCCCTGATGGAGGGTGCACACATGAGCAGGAATTTTGGAATGATTTTTGACCTTTCCCAGTCTCCAGCTCCCCCAGTATCTCCCATGGGCCACCCTGCTAACAAACCTAGGTCCCTCAGCCTACCCAGGACAGACTGCTCATTGTCCTACCCCCAGGGACACCACCATGAACGTGAGTGTCAATGTGGCCCTTCACACACAACCGCCCCAATTCCCGCTGCGCTCCCTCCCTGGGAAGGGACTCACCAAAACAAACACATCCACAATCTTCAGCTCAGTCCCCAAGGCCTCCTTGCTGAAGATGAAGTCTGCCCAGAGCTGCTGGGGCTGCCCACAGGGCAGCTCACCATCCAGCTGGCGGATCTCCAGGAAACTCCCACTCTCCGAGTAGAAGGGCATGACTGTCATTTGGGCACCCCTGTAGGAGCCAGTCAAGTCGTCGTCCGGGGTGGGAGACGTCCTGTTGACTTTTCCCTGAGCGGTGGAGGTGGAAATGAGGGTGGTGAAGCCATCCAGCCACCCACGAGATATCAGTGACACAGGTTGGCAGAGGTGCCCAGCCCCCAGTGCTGGGGGAAACAGCACAGGGACCCCAAGGGGTGGGAGATGAGTCACTGACCGTCAGGGACACATGGCCACTCCAGCCAGAGGTGTCCAGCTTGAAGGAGGCTCTCCCTGCTCCGTCTGTCATGACGGTGTGTGTCTGTTCTTTACTCATGACATTGACAGAGAGAAAGAGCTGCCTCTGCGGCACCCCCGTGCCATCGGCCCCCTTCAGCAGGATCTGTGCCAGGAGGGAAGGGGAGACACCCCAGGTTGGGCTGTGGCTGTGGGGAGGTGGGAGAGCAGGACTGGGGGTCAAAAGGAGCAGGGCTGGGGGCAGCAGGAGCAGGGCTGGGGGGCAGCAGGAGCAGGGCTGAGGATCAGCAGGAGCAGGGCTGGGGATCAGCAGGAGCAGGACGAGAGTTGGCAGGAGCAGGGCTGGGGGGCAGCAGGAGCAGGGCTGAGGATCAGCAGGAGCAGGGCTGGGGATCAGCAGGAGCAGGACGAGGGTTGGCAGGAGCAGGGCTGGGGATCAGCAGGA
>JAWWEU010000080.1:3940248-3958706 GCA_035583155.1 Acropternis orthonyx | reverse complement strand
GGAGCAGGGCTGGGGATCAGCAGGAGCAGGACGAGGGTTGGCAGGAGCAGGGCTGGGGATCAGCAGGAGCAGGGCTGGGGGTGGCAGGAGCAGGGTTGGGGATCAGCAGGAGCAGGGCTGGGGGTTGGCAGGAGCAGGGCTGGGGGTTGTCAGGAGCAGGGTTGGGGTCGGCAGGAGCAGGGCTGGGGGTTGTCAGGAGCAGGGTTGGGGTCGGCAGGAGCAGGGCTGGGGGTGGCAGGAGCAGGGCTGGGGGTGGCAGGAGCAGGGCTGGGGATCAGCAGGAGCAGGGTTGGGGGGAAGCAGGAGCAGGGCTGGGCACAGCAGGGTGAGCCCCGCAGGGTGTGTGGGTCCCTCCATTACCGTCCCACTGTAGGGGATGCCAGGCTTGTAGACTTCATTGGGGTTCTCAAAGGTGATGGTGAAGCTCTCAGGTGAAATCTCAAAGCTCTTGGTGATTTTCATCTCCAGCCCTGTGCAGAGTGAGCAGGGAGCAGAGGGTGTTGCAGGGACACAGGACAGAGAGTGGTTCCTGCCAGCACTCTCAGCACTGAGAAGAAAAGGTCCCTGGATGTTTTGGCTTTCCCTCTGCAGCTTTGAGGACAGTTTGCACTTCCCAGTAGAGGCGCAGAACCCCTGTGGAATGTCTTAGACCAAAAACCAGGGTGCAGCTGGCTGCAGACACCTCAGGAAAGGCTCTTCACCTTGGGGTCACCTTGGGGCTGGTGGGCACAGAGACACCCCCTGCACTCCTGTTTCCTCCACCAAGCCACTGACAGTCATTTGCGGTGTGATGAGGTGGGGAGTGAGGGATGAGCTCAGCAGACAAAGCCACACCATGGGCTGAACCCACCACTCTGCACTGCAAGGACTCACCAACTGCATTGGCAGAGCTGGTGGGTCTCGGAAAGGTGTTTTTCCATCTGACCGTTTCTCTGGTTGGAGTTACAAGTCTTGCCAGGCTGACCTGGCTCACATCCCAACCTGAACCCCTCTCCCTGCACATGTGCATCCCTAAACTGCAGTGGTGCCTTTGGGCATCCCTGGAGAAGGCCAATACCCCCACGCCATGGGCATTTAGGAGCCCGTGGGGATGGACACACCACCATTCCCACCTGTCCCATCCTCCACCAGCGATGCCTGGACTGTGACTTTCTTAGCCATCCACTGGGTCGTGTTGAAGACGGACAACAAAACGTCTGTGGAAAAGCAGCCGTTCTTCTCAGTCTGGAGGGAGAGTCAACCTCATCAGCAGCATTCCCGGGAAGGAGGTGCCCCGGTGGCACCCACCCTCCTGCCCATGCTCACCTGCCCACTAATGTTGGTGCATCCCCTCTCTTCAACAATGTGAAGCCAGGGGTGATAGATGGGGGAAAAGCTCGCCTGGGCCCTCCCCTGGACGGGCTTCCCATAGGTGTACCTGTTGGGCGGAGAGTGGCCAGGCTTTCCCTGGTGGACCTTGTCATGTGGGATCCCCCCCATCCCCTCCCTCATCCCGGCACAGCCTCTGCCCGGCTCACCGTCCGCAAATCTCCATCCGGAACTTCTTGTCCTTCTCCAGCACCACGCTGGGGAGATCAGCGGTCACCTCAAACTTGGGCAGCACTGATGGAGAGGCAAAAGGAGAGAGGGTTGTCACTCCCAGAACAACACTAAGAGTGGCTGGGTGGGACCAAGACACGCTGCCCACAGGCCAAGGTGGTGCCCCCATCTCCTCCCAGACCCTACAAACCATATTCCTCCACGCTGAAGGAGTGGCTCTTCCCCTGCACGTGGATGGTGTAGGTGCCCAGGGCCGGCTCTGCAGCCAAGGGCAGGGACAGCTCCACGATTCCCTGCCGAGGGCTCACATCCTGCCACTGTGCGATGCGATTCCCGCTGGGATCCTGCACACAGGGTACACGGGGTCAGCACCCCGGAGAGCCCAGCACCCTGGAGAGCCCAGCACCCCAAGTAGCCCAGCACCCTGGAGAGTCCACCACCCTGTGGGGCCCAGCACCCCAAAGAGCTCAGCACCCCAGGGAGCTCAGCACCCCGCAGTCAAACAGCCCATCGCTGTGTCGTGTCTCCTGTCCCATCCCACCCCACCCAGGAGCCTCCCTCTGTCTCCCAGACTGACCTTCAGGAACACCAGGGGCAGCTGAAAGGCAAAGAGAAGATGGTGAGAGGAGAAGTTCAGAGCCTGCCTTAGGGTCTCAAAAGGGTGGGGACACCAATGGAGCCGTGCATGGAGGAGAGGGAGGGTGATTTGTGAGGCGCTGTGGACTTCCCACCTTGCAATATGCCTTAGGATGGATTTGGAGCCAGTGGGCAGTTCTGTCTGGGATGAGCTGAGGGCACTGCCAGCATGGCATGGACAGGTGGCATCTCTTAGTGCCTTAGCAAGAGTCCAGCACTCATTTCATCTGGGAACCTCCTGCACTTCCAGAGACCCCGATGGTTGCTCAGGGGTGCCAGAGGCTGAGCCTGCCTATAATCCTGGTGTCTGATGGATATCAACAGCACATTCCCTGCTTCCCACTGCCATCACTACACCCCTATCTGAAGGTTTGCGTGGGTACCTTCCCCTGACCCCACGTGAGATCCTCCTTTCTCTTTCCTTATCCTGCCAGAGCCTGAACAGCACAGGGCATTCCTGCCCCCAGGGAGTGCAGCTACCCAGGCAGAGCAGGCTGGGACAGGATTCCCAAGGGAAAAGGCGCTGGCTGACTTCCAGATCTCTCCCACGGCTGGCAGGGACTGTAGCAGGGCAGTGCAAAGGAGCCCCGTCCCCTCCCCCCATCCCTGCCCTGCTCTCACCTTCTGATTGCTGGGAATCAAGTCTTTATCCAAAGAGACAACTCGAAACTTCACTGGAAAAGGGAAAGGGAGATGGAGGCGTGGGTTCATCCATGGGGAGGAAGGGGAATGGAAATCCACCCTGAGCACTGCAGTGCCCCCCAAGTAGCACAGCCTCCAGTGCTGCCAGCATGTCCTGGCATTGCCCTGTGCCCATGCTGGGCATCCCAGTGCTTCCCAGAACGAGCCCTCCTATTTCCATGCAGTGCAGGAGCAAGGCTGGGCCTCTTAAGTCCCTCTCCCACCAGGTCCTTCAGCCCAGAGCAGAGCTGTCCACCCTGCCCCCCTCACCTTCCTGTCCAGGCTTGTAGACAGCCTTGTCTGTCTGTATGAAGACCCCAGGGTCCAGGACTTTCAGCATCACCGTCTTCTTCTCAGAAACATTCAGGGAATCTCCCTGGATTGAGATGTTCAGGTCTACGTCTTCTGTCTTCCCAGTGGTGGGAGCTGGAACCTACAGGGGGAAACACCAGGCTCTGGGTGAGGGTGTGCCATGGCCAGGGTGCTCTGCTTGCTCTGGGTGACCCCAAGCACTGCTCACCCACAGGGTCACCTTCCCCAAGCCAGGGGCTGGGAAGAAATGTCCCCCCAAACACCCTGCTCTAGTCTGCAGGTCTGCCACCAGGGGATTATTTCAGCCACTGGACAACTGGGCAGAGCCTGGACTAGTTTTGTCCGTGTGAGGGATGACACTCTGCCAAAAGATGGGGAAGTCCTGTCTGTTCCCAGCCCTGTGTGGGGTCACAGCTCAAGGGAGCAGGTGGGAACTGCCCTGCCTGGAGGCAACGAGGAGCCCAGGGTATCTCCTCCCTGCTTACAGCTCTTTTGGGGTGACACTCACAGGGAAAGTGAAGTTCAGGTGCATTTGAGGTTCCTGGACCTCCCTCTTCAACAGGGTGATGGGTTGGGTTCTGTCTCCTCCCTGTAGCTCGATGGTCACCTGGACGGGCTCGCTGAGGTTACTGAGATGCACCCAGAGCATCGCTGGGTGGGGGTGGTACATCACAGCCGGGGCCACGACCACGTAACTCCTGGCAAGGAGAAGGGATCACAAGAGGGGTGTGGAGGTGAGGCACAACCCAGCACAGACCCCACAGAGACCTCCAAGAGCCCCCCTGGGTGCACAGAAACCTCTGCTGGGGTGAAAAACCACCCCCCTTCCCCTCAGCAGCCCCCCCCCTCCTCCCGCCTCAGGGCTCCCCTTGACTTCCCAGCTCAAAGCAAAGGGCACCTGCAATAACCACCCCGGCCCAGCAGCCCCCAGTGCCACGTCCTGGAGGCTCATGGGCAGGAACAACCTGCCAGCCTGAGCATTCCCACCCTGGCTGCACAGGAGGGATTAGTTCCCACCAGGAACTGCTGAGGAGCCAAGGCCAAGCCCATCCCAGCAGGCATGGACGGACAGACAGACACAGACGGTGCTTACGGTGCTGCAGATGCCACCGCTGCGAGGTGCAGGATGAGGATGGGCAGGGCTGGAGACGTCATATCTCCAGCTGGAAGTGGATGTCTAGGAGGGCCACAACCTCCTTCTGCAGGGCTTGGATCACTCTGGACCTGAGCCTGCTCCTCTGAAATGGGAACTTTGCTTCCCGCCTGCTCAGCAAACCAGGGCTGGCAGAGGCATCCCCGGGCACGCGCAGATATAGGCCAGGCAGTGTTTACCCACAGCTGCCCAGGTTCAAGGCTCTGCCGGACTTTTGCAATACTTGGAAAGGTTCCTATAACCTGGAGAGGTTCAAACCCCGGGGGCAGGACCCACCTCCACACTGGTTTGCTGGGAAATGATGCCAGGGTGGGGGGAGTGGGAGCAACTGGAAAGTAAAAATAGGCGGCACATCATGAGGACAGTCTGTGAGCTGGTGGGGATTTCTCAGAAATGGCAATTTTACAGGGGATTCAAATTTAACCAAACAGTAACTCTTTGGGCTCATCACACATCTCAGGCTGGATTTTTGCCCAGCTTCATCAAATCTGGGCAGAGGAACAGAACAGTGTAGGGCTGTGGTGGTGACTCTGGCTGTTCTAGTTCCTCTTTGCACCACGCTGGACACCGGCCAGGGCAGGGGCTGAGCTGCCTCCCTCTGTCTTGGTGGGAATTCAGGACAACTCCACAACAGCCACGTGATGTTCTGAGCACACCCCCTGCTCTGGGGCTCTGCAGTTCAATTCTTTTTGGGGACGTGGGCAGAGGCAGTGCTGTGGGAATCACAGAACCGTGGAATGGTTTTGGGTGGGAAGGGACCTTAAAGATTATCCAGTGCCACCCCCTGCCATGAGCAGGGCCACCTTCCACTAGCCCAGGTTGCTCTGAGCCCTGTCCAATCTGACCTTGGACACTTTCAGGGATGGGGCAGACACAGCTTCTCTGGGCACCCTGTGCCGTCACACCACAGGAATCCATGGGCAGGACTGACCCCATTCCATGGGATTCCAGATGACCACAGCTGCTGTCCCCAGGCCTGCCCTGCTGAGGATCCAGCCCCGTGCCCACCTCCCTGCCCTTCAGAGCACTCCCACATGGTGTTGGTGTCCAGAGGCTGGACCCACCACCCTCAAGGACACGAGGTGGGAGCACGGCTTCAAATCCACCCTGACCCACCCCAAGATGTGGCCATGGGTCAGTGCCCAGACAGGCATCCCGTGGGCGGACGGACGTGACACGGAGCTCATGGCTCCCCCAGCACTGCCAAGGCCACCACTAACCCATGTCCCCAAGGCCAACATCCACATGGCTGCTAGATCCCCCCAGGGGTGGGGACTCCAGCTCTGCCCTGGGCAGCTGTGCCAGGGCTGTGCCACCAAAGCAGCAGGGCAGGGGAGGGCAGCTGCAGACCCCACGTTTGGAGGATCAGGGGAAGCAAGGTGCTCCCAGAGTCCCTGTGCTGAAGGTTCTTCCTCTCCTTAAGCTTTCACCTCTACTGAGAGTGGAAAAGCCAGTGAGGTCTCTGTCTGGGACCTGTCTGTCCAAGTAGGACAATGTTTTTCCCAGAGCAGCTGCAGCGGCCCCATCCCTGAAAGCGTCCAAGGCCAGGTTGGACAGGGCTTGGAACAATCTGGTTTAGTGGAAGGTGTCCCTGCCCATGGCAGGGGGTGGAACAGGTTGAGCCCTAAGGTCCCTTCCAACCCAAACCATTCTGGGTTTCTATTAAAGCTGAACCCTTTCCTGGGTTCAAGGCTCCAGGCAGCCAAACCACATCCAAGGTGGTGGGTGTGTGGTGGGACCACCAAGCCAGCTCAGACCTGACAGACTGAACTGCACGCTGGGACCCCTGGCAGGCAGGAATGGACTAAAGGGGTTCTCTGGAACATGAGACCTTTCATGTGCACACTTCCCTTGACCATCTCCATGTGACAGTTCATAGTCTGGTGAGTTGTTACTCACGGGAAGCCTCTTTCCTGGTGCTGATGTTTTGGAATCTCTCTGGGCAGAGAATTGCCACAGATTTGCAGGATTTCCTCCATAACGAGCCAACTGCTCCCGAGAGCAGGAACGGTGCCAGCCCAGAGCGCTGTGCCTTTGCTTGGCTGTGGTTTGCAGATTTTAGCTGAAGGTGGGAAGTGAAGCCTTGCCCACCCTGCTCCCAGAACAGGGACAGCCCCCACTGCGGTTGTCCCTGCACTGCTGCCACCCTGGCGTGGCTGGCACAGGAGCTGCTCAGCTGGGAAGGAGCCAAGAGATGCCCAAATCCCTGCCTGACTGTGGGCACTGGCACCTGGTGGATTGGTCTGGCTGTGCCATGGTCCAAAGGCCATGGAGAAGTGCCTCCTGCTCCAGAGGGGTGAAATCTGGGATCCTCTGGGTATTTGGAGCTTTAGTAGATGCTCTTCCTGTGCACTCACTAAGGCAGGGAGGGCTCCACCTCAGTGTCACTGTCACCCTGCCACGTGCTCCTCACATCATGTAGCACCACACCCCCTGGAGCAGCTGTGGTGTCCATAGGGATGCTCCATGTGCAGGGATGCTCCATGTGCAGGGATGCAGACCCCCGGCGTGGCCCTAAGGAGGTGGATCCCCCTTCCCACACTGCCCTCAGCCCCCAGGCTGCAGACAGGACACGAGCACACACAGCGCCAGCCACACACTGTTTAATCTTGTACTCTTGGCTCAAAGTTCAGCATCAAGGATGCTCTTCCCACGTGGCAACATCCCCTGGATCTCATGTCCCCCACGGGACACATGCTGTGCTCTGGACCCCTCCCCAGAGCTGGCTGCATCCCAACAGCATTTTAGGAGCCTCTGGAAGAACCCAACAAGTCCCCTGGGATATCCCACAATAAGGGGTGGAAAATGGTGCTGTGAACCCCCAGCCCTGCCTGAGCATCCCCCTTGCCCATGGTGCAGGCAGGGGCCATCCAGGGGGACAGACATGGCCCCCCAGTTGGGGACACAGACACAGCCCCAGATTTGGGGGGGACAGACACAGCCCCAGATTTGGGGGGGACAGGGGCTGCACAATCTTAACAAGGGGTTTTGGGGGGCACCTTGCCCTGTTTTTGGGGACCTGCCTGGTCCCCATCCTGCACTGCTCTGCTCCCCTTGCACAAGGGCACCGTCCTGCCGGGGCGGTGGCAGGGCTGGTGGACACATCCTCAGGGGACAAGGGGACAGCATGGCCCAACCTCTGGCTGTGCCACCTCCCTTGTGTCCCCGAGGGACTCGCTCCCTCTGCCTAATCGGTGGTCCCAGCTGAGTCCTCCTCGCGCCGGGGGCTGCCCGTGCCCCTGCCCTGGTCCCCGTGGTGGGGCACAGACATCTCAGCGAGGGCATCAGCCATGGCCTGGCGGACAGTCTCGGTCAGCTCAGGGACATCCTTCGGGCTCAGGCCCTGCGTGTCCACCTTGGGCAGGATTCGGATGGTGCACGTCCCTGGGAGAGAAGGGAAAGGCCAGGGATGCTGTTGAGGGAATCACCAGGAATCACCTTCACCACCAGCTGCCTCCCCACACCTCAAGGTGCCTCCTCCCCACTGCCAGCCCTGTCTTCTGGCATGGGAATTCCTGTCCAGCACTTACCAGAGGTGAATCTCTTTTCCTTGGAGCTGAAGAAATCCCTGTATGGGGACATCACGATGGGGAAGATGGGAACCTGTAGGACATGGAGGGTCAGGGGTGTCCTTCATACAGACCCCCTCCCCAGGTGGGACTCCATCTCCAGGCCTCAGCAGGTCCCTGGCCCACCCTGGGTCCTGCACAGCACAGTGCCTGTGCCAGGGGACCAAAAAGACCCCCAAAGTGGACTCCCACCCTGCTCCATCCAGGGTGAGCAGAGGTGGAGGATCATGGAATCATTTCAGTTGGAAAAGCCCTGTGAGACCATGAAGTCCAACCTCTGACTGACCATAAGGATGCTCTTACCTGAGCCTGCACAGCCAGGTGGAAAGCCCCACGCTTGAAGGGCAGCATGGACTGGTTTGGGTTCCTGGTGCCTTCAGGGAAAACCCACACTCGGAGCTGCAGGGGATGGGAGAGAGGTGAGAATGGACCTCAACCAGGGCACTCTGGCACCTCCTACAGCAGTCCTGCCCTCACCCCCTTTAACCCCAGGGGTGTTTCCCCCTCTGCTGTCACCCCCCTCACGTTTTCATGCCACATGGTCCTGGCAGTCTGGGAAATGACATCGATGGCAGCTTCTCTCCTGTGGCGGTCGATGAAGATGATGCCACTGAGCCAACAGGCCCAGCCCACCGTGCCCATGTAGAGCAGCTCCTTCTTGGCAATGGGCACGCAGCGCTCGGGAATGACTTCCACCATGCCTGGAGGAGGGATGGGAGAGCTGGTAAACACCCTCTCAACCCCCTCTTGTTTGCAGAAGAAAAATCAGCTCGGAAAATTATTTGCTGCTTGGAAGTTTAAGCCTCCCACATTGGACAAACCAGTTGGGTATCAGGAACCCCATCCCTGAGGGGGGATTCTTGCAGAGAGGAACCCTCCAGAGAGGACAAATTACATCAGTGCAGACAGATTAGTCATTTATACACTAATATAGCACCAGGTTGGATTTTTTTTTAAACTTGACCTAAAGGACTCTAAGTCATGCCCAGTGGCTTCCAGAACTACCCAGCCCTGTGGCTGAGGCGACCTGGCATCACCTCCTGTTGTCCCAGCCCTCCCCTCACAGCACACCCATGTCCCACGAGCATTTCTGGCCTCAACCCACCACACTGCCCTGCCCAAATCCTGGTGCTGACCCCCCTGGGACCCCCCAGAGTGAGTCTGGCCCACCCCTGCAGCACCCCAAAGGCTGCCCTCGCAGTGATGGGCACCCCCCTCCTCCTTCGCACGTACCCATGAGGTCGAGGGAAGCCTGGTGGTTGCAAACTATCACATAGGGCTCCTTGAGGTCCAGATGCTCCGAGCCCCAGACCCTCATCTTGATGCCATAGAAGCGTTTGAGGGGCAGGAGGGCGGCACGCAGGAGCCTGGGGCAGAGAACACGGTGGGGAGCAGCTCTGCACAGCCCAGTGAGCAAAGTGGGGCCGGGCTGGGGCTGCTCTCATGGGCTGCTGGGTCTGGGGTCAGGCTCAGGGGTGTTTGGTTTGCCCCAGCACATCTGTGGGCTCTGTAACTCATAACTGAGCCTGCACCCACCCCTGAGGTGAGGCCTTGGGGTCTCGGGAGCAGAGGCTGCCCTGGAGCTGCTGATGAAGGAGAAGGACCAGCATAAGCTGGTGGGAGAGAAAAACCAGGATTTTTGGAGTGCAGAGATGGTGGGAAAGCAGGAAGGGAGGGGAGAGGGGAAGGGGAAAGGGAAGGGAGAGAGGACCACATCCTAATGAGAATAACTCCCTCTGGCCAGGTGAGCTTCACCTGGAGGTTCCCCTGGGTGCCCAGTTGGATCTGTGTGCGGGCTGGAAATCCAGATCCCAGCACTGCAGACACTGAAAGGCAGAGGGGCTGGATCACAACTGAGAGGTGCTGAGACCAATGAGCACTGGAGGTGGATGTGCAGAGACAGTCTTGAGACAGGCAGGTCCACAGAGATGCAGACAATTCCAGTGACTGTCCCTGCAGAGCAGCACTGCAGGCACCGGGATTTGTGATGTAGGTGGAGGTGGGAAGGAGCAGGGAAGGGAAAACCTGCCCAGATACATTCCTTAGAGGAAATCCCAAGTAGCTTCACCGGACCTGCAGTGTCAGGAAGAGGTGGAGGTTTCATTTGTGTGGCATCAGACAGTGATGTCACTTCCAGAGAGGGCTGGACAGGCAGGGTAATATATCAGGATGGCACTGAAAGGTGATGCCCAGTATGCAAATAACAAGTGGAATGGAGGAAGGAGGGAACAAAGAGGGATTACAGCACCATAATGGAGATAAAAACCTGGGACACCTTGTGTATTGAAGTGGGGCACTATCCAACCCACAGCACAGAGAGCCCCTGTGCCAGGGGCCACATATCTGGCAGTGGCTGGTCCCAGGGAACCCACAGGGGACAGGGCAGGGGACAGGGAAATGGCTCAGCACCAGGCAGGGGTGAGAAGTTTGGGAGGAGAGAGCAGAGGCAGGTACAGAGGGAGAGGGAGGCACGACACTTGGAGGGTCCCTTGTACCAGGAGACCACCCGACCCTGCAGGCTCAGAGATCCCTGTGCCTGCAGAGAAGCAGTGCCCCAAAGCCAGGACTAATGGCAGGAATGTGCTCCGAGCCGGAGGCTTTGGGATTTGGAGGAGAGGGAGCTGGGCGTGCTGCGCCGCCCGTGGAGTTTGGCTGCGAGGTGCTGGTGGGACGAGATAAGGCAGAGTGAGTCACCCCCGAGTCACTCGGGTATTTCCACTGAGCCGGAAGCGTTGGGGCTGGAGCAGCCCTGGATGGAGTGTGTGTGTGTGTGTGTGTGTGTGTGTGTGTGTGTGTGTGTGTGTGCACAGCATTCCTGCACGGGAAGGATCAGGCAGAGAGGCTGCACAACACACCGATAACATCACACCTCTGACCACGCTCCTGCCCAGGGCCACAATCCATCAGCGCAGATTCGTGATGGCTCGAGTTCAGCAAATACCTCAAGCTCAGATATTTTTCACTGTGATATAATTATAGCCCTTCTGGTATGTTATCATGCCCAGGAATCCAGCAACGGGATTGCAACACCTTTGAAGGCAGCCAGACCTTCCTCTGGTGTTGCACAGCGATGTTATCTCGGCCGCTGCCACCCCTGAGTGACAGCATGAGGGCACGACTCATCAGGACATGGCTCTGTCACACCTGACAGCTGATGGCACCAAGACATCCCAAAACTGCAGAATCCCAGGATAATTTGGGTTGCAAGGAGCCTTAAAAACCACCCATTCCCACCCCCTGCCATGGGCAGGGACACCTCCCACCAGCCCAGGTTGCTCCAAGCCCCGTCCAACCTGGCCTTGGACACTTGCAGGGATGGGGCAGCCACAGCTTCTCTGGGTAGTGCCAGGGCCTCAGCAGCCTCTGTCAAAGCATCATCCCCGAGGCTCCCACAAGGCAAGACCTGGCTGCAGTGCCAGGGAGACAGCGCTGGGTGTGTGTTTGCACCCTGCTAACGATGGCACCTTCGGTCTTTGCCAAATCCCCCTGTCACCCAACCAAGCAATGACCCCAGGTTTGCCATGGCCAAAAATGAACCATTTTACTCTACTTCTTACCCCAGAGACCCCAAATCCCGACGCAGCTGGCCACCTCCATCATGGTGTAACCCTGCCTGGGCATGACCAGCACATCTTCACCACACCACAAGACCCAGATGCGCCTTCATTGCCACACGGACATGACCACAGCCCTCACCTGGGGCTCAGCCACCACCTGTAACACCCCTGTGGGTATGGCCAGAGCAGGAGAGAGCGTGTCCACAAACCCACAGGAGCTCCTCCACCACAGCCATCCCCACACCACCTCCACGCCCCCAGCCCATACTCACTTCATGTTCTCCACGGAGCGTCCCCGGAGAGCCGCGAAGGGGGACAGGAGGGTGGCCATGGCCACGATCCAGCAGTTGAAAAAGGCCACCTTGCAGAAGTAGTGGAAGGTGGTGCTGTGGCGGTACAGCAGCAGCGCTGCCAAGGGCAGGAGCAGCAGCAGCCCCTGGAGCAGGAGCACCCCAAGCATGCTGCCCTGGCTGGAGGGTGCTGGGGAGCTCAGCCCACGGCCCCGGCAGGAGGGCGAGTGGCGCTGGGGATGCCGAGGAGCGCGGCAGGTGAGTCGGGTGGATCCGTGTGTGGGTGTTTGGGGCTGGCCCAGGGGAAGGCACTGTGTGACTCTCACCCTGTGCACAGCCCTGGCACGGACCGGCCCCGATGGGAAGCAGGATACCCCACCGAGGGTGGAGAGCGGAGTGAGTCAGCCCCGGTGTCACTGCGGGAGAAGTGCCCTCCTGGGCTATTAAAAGCCATTGCAGTGACTCCAAACTGATACGATCAGATCTGTCACTCACAAAGGTGCCCGTGTTCTGGGAACCGCTCCTGGCCACAGGGATGCCAGCCCTGGGAAAAGGGGTCTCAGCTGGATGGCACAGCGTGGTCCATGCCCATCACAGGCTTGTCACAGTTACCTACTGGCACCGTGACTGATCCCCAAACCTCGCCCTGTTGAGTATCAGATTATTGGAAGATAACTGGGCCAACATCAGGCAAGTGGTGCCAGTGCTCCCCATCTCTGCTCCCACCAGTTTGGGAAGAAGGAGCCCCCCTGTCCTTCCCCTCCCATTTGCCACCAACACCCCAGCAGTGCCCTGGGGGGCTGAGCTCTGCCACCCCCTGCTCCCACCCTGGGCTGGAGGAGATGCCAGCCCTTGCCCAGAGGAGATGCCAGCCCTCGCCCCAGTTGGCAGCCAGGGGCTGCATTGCGTTAGGTGTTTTCACAGGTACAATTAGCGCCACAGGGCTGTAATTAGCCTCTCCTTCTGCTCTCTTGCCTTCGCACTGGGCACGCAGGATCCAGGCCAGCCCTGGGCTGCCCTGAGAAAACTCCAGTCTTGCTTTTAGAAACCAAGTGCTTGTCCCTGCAGAGGGAACAGTGGCCGGGTCTCAGCCACCAGCAGCATCTCCCAGCCTGGTGGGTCCATGGCCCAAATCATGGAACCACAGAATTGCAGAATCATTTGGGTGGGAAGGAACCTTATAGCTCATCTCGTTCCACACCCTGCCATGGGCAGGGACACCTTCCACTAGCCCAGGATGCTCCAAGTCCCATCCAACCTGGCCTTGGACACTTCAGGGATGGGGAAAAAAGGGACATCCACATGCTGCTGCCCAGAGCCATCAGTTTGACTCTGACCCTCAGGCCAGGGGCCTGTGAGCAGCAAGATCCCCACTCCCATCCCACCCCCAGCATAGTCTCTGGGGCAAACAATTCCGTCATACCACACTTGGGAGGGGTATCCCACCCCCTGGGACAAACGCAGCCCTTCAGGGCCTGCCCTTCAGCTGGCACAACCTGCCTTCAGCAAATCCTCTCTGCATCTCTGTTCCCCCCTGTGCCCACAGCTGCTCTTCCCACCCACACCTCCTCCCTGGCCATGTGATGCTCCCCATGCTGGCAACTGGAGCCTGTCCCAGTTCGACCAGTGACCCGGAGAGGGCTCAGGGGTTATGTCCACCAGGGGTGTTGCAATCCCCATTGCTTCACCCTCCCATTTCTCTCATTATTCTCTTATTAAAGCTAAGATTGGGTCATGGCTTGAGCCCACCCGTCCTGTCCACCCCATTCCAGGTCACTCCTCGCGTCCTTCTTCCCTTTCTGTCTCTGTGTGGAAACTTCTGTGCCTGCTCTCCCACTAAACTCAGCTTTCCTTTTGGATCTCTCCTCCTCTTCTGCTGCCTCCTGGGGGGGTCCCAGCTGGAGGAGACGGGGTTTCATTCTGCAAACCCAACATGACCCTCCTGCTCCACCTTTGGGGGCTTCCCCTCCTGCTTCAGCAGGAGCCGGGCTGGGGGAGATCTGCCCATCCCAGAGCACAGGGAGGATAAACCAGGGAGGATAAACCCTCCCTTCCCCTGGGACCCCAGAGGAGAGGTGGGGCAGTCCTCACACCCAGTGGGGGCACCAGGAGGGGATTGGAGCTGCAGCTGCCTTTCTGCATCCCCTGAGCTCCAGAAGACCATCAGCCCTGAGCTCTCCTGCCAGGACCTCTGCTCTCAGGGATGGTGTCAGAGCAAAGGGGGGTTGGGGAGGTAGCAGAGGCAGGGAACATCTTCCAGCACCCAAAATGCAGCTCTCCCTGTTTCCTCCAGCTTCCTGGCAAGCAGAGGGCACACTGAACCTCGGGAAACTCCACGATCCCCCTTCTCCAGGCTGTTGCCCCAACCACACCCCCCACCAAGAGTGAGCTGTAGGGCAGATCCAGCTCTCCCTGTGCTCACAAAATATTCTGAACTGGAATATGATCCATGAGGGTCATTTAGTCCGGCTTGTAACCCTGCCCAGGACACTCCAATACTCACACCAGGAACAACCCACTCTGGTTCCCATGCCCAGCCCTCGGCCCCTGCCCGCATCTCCCCAGCACCCACATGGGGCACTGATTGATCGCCCCACCGGAGCCTCTGGGCGCCCTCCCAGCCCCCAGCCCCGAGGGAGGGAGCTCTGCATTCAGGCACGAAGCCATCAGCCCATGTAATTACAGACACTTAATTAGTGACAGCAGGGTGCTTTCTTAACAAAGCAAATTAATTACAGGCAATGTGCTGCATTGAGATCTGACGGGACTAATGAAGACTGGGGACCACCTGGGCTGGGAACATCCCCCCTCTCTCCACCCACTGGGACACAGCAGAGCTCGTGCCACGGAGTCCTCATGGATGCCGGCATTGGGGTTGGGATGTCACCTGGGGTTGGGAGACAGGCTTCGTGACACCCCCTGCCTCGGGGGTGGCTCAGGGGGAGGAAACCACCCCAAAACAATTGGTATCCTGCAGCACCCATCCAGGGTCTTCTGGGATCAAGAGCTGGGATGTGCTGGAGAAGCCATCTTGGGAAGCTCGGGGCTCACAGCATCTCCTGCACCATGTTGTAGTACTCTGTGGAGAAAAGCTGGAGGATTTGCAAGGGATGTCCACCCCTGGGATCAGAGGGATGCAGGGAGGGCTCAGCCTCGGGTAGGGGCTGCCTGGCTGGTCAAGGCCAGGAAAGGTGTTCCTGGCTCAGGGACATGGGGACAACATGCCCTTACCTGCTGCTGGTGGCACGTTGGGTCCCACCGTCCCGGTGGCACTGGGGGGTGGAGGAGGCGGCACGGCACTGCTGGAGAGGAGCAAGGACAAATGAAGGCTGGATTGTTGTTCCCCCTCATGTCCCAGCTTGGGCTGGAAGTCTCGTTACACGGGGGATCGTGGGGATCAGGTGGCACAAAGCCCCCGCCTCGCCACTCACTCCTCATCCTCAGCCAAGGAGCCCAAGTGCCGCACGGCCGGCGCCCGATCCCGCTCCGGCTCCGGCCACGCCGGGATGGCAACAGGGCCTGGGCAGGGGATGTAGTGGTGGTGGAAAACCACAGCCTCCTCCTCCTCTTCGCTCTGCAGAGGCACCGCCAGTGCCTGCGGGGAGGAACAAAAGGCAGGGCCGTGCCAGGCTCCCTGGATCCCTGGGACTCCAAGGAGAGTTCCCATGGAGCCACTCTTGGCTGCTCCCACGGTCCAGCTGGGTGGGCTCGGCCCCACACAGAGCCCCACGGGCAGCCAGCCTGGGAACCCGGCTATTGGGGATGCAGGGGGGTGGCAGCCCCACAGATGGGACCTCAAAATGCTGCTGGGAAGAGCTTTTTTTGATCCTACAACAGGCAGGGTCCGGTCTGGGCCAGCACTGCACTGGTGGGCACTGGGAGGGCAGGGAGGGGGGTGAATGCCCAGAGGTGCCAGCTGGCAGCAAGCACAGCAGCTGCCCAGAGCCCACCTCTCCCCCCTGCCCAGAGAGCACCGTTGTTTCCCCCCAAGGAGATGAAATGTTTAACATGGGTTTGGTTGGAGACTGCCTTTTAAATGACAGCCCTTGCAGAGCCCTCCTGCCTGATGGACATGCAGGGAGGGGCCTGGCTCTTCCCAGCTGGGCTAAAGCACCTCCCAGCAGCCGGGCTGGGATCTGTGCTGGCAGAGCTGGGGGTCAAGCCAGCACAAAGAGCCCCAAAACCCCACGGGGTTGCAGAGCCCGCACTGAGCTGGGCTGAGACCACCCAACTTCTGCCCCTGGAGGGGTTCCACGCTGTGCCAGAGTGGGACATGGTCATTCTGCTCTCCTGAGCAGCCCTGGGAAGGTCCCTTTGCCCACCTCTTTGCTCCCTTTGCCCACCCAGCACCTCCGGCCCTTACCTGAGCAGCGGTTGGGGATGGCCCAAAGCCGAAGGACGTCAGTGCTGACACAGCCAGGCTGTTCATCACCACCTGGTGCATTTGGGAGTTTTGAATCATCATCAACTCGATTAAATCTGTCAGAAAGCAAACGGTTCTGCGTCAGAGAGGGATCAGAGCAAGGGCAGGAGAAGCACAGCCATGGGATGAGTGCCTGGGGTGGGGTGGCACCAAGGCTCATCCCTGTTCCCAAGCACTGGGAGCAAAGCCAGACTTCTCCCAGCCCTATTTGGAAGGCCCAAGTGGCATTTAAAAAATTTTTTTCTTGGTTAAAGCTTTAAAATAGCCATATTTCAGCCTTTTCTTCTTTGCAAATGTGATTAAACATCTGGTCTGGCTCACTGGAGGCTGCTCCCAAGAGGTGATTAGTGGGGCTGGAGGCACCAGACTTTCCACCCATTTGGAGAAGAATTGCTCCGGCCCTGGCAGCGCTCCATGGCTTGGCACAGCCTCTGCCTTGGCACCAGCTGGTGTCCTTGGGGTGGCACTGCATGGGAGCACAGCAGGGGCAGCTCTGCTCCGTGCCATGTCACACACAAGGAGCTCAGAGACCCCCGAAGGAGGCAGGAGCTGGGGCTGGACCATGGGGGTGATCCACAGGATCCCCATCTCCATTCCCGGGAGCTGGGGCTGGGAGAAGAGCAGGCTGGGTGAATATTTGTTGCCTCCTCAGCCCCTGCCTGGCTTCACAGGAGGATCTGGGACCCAGAGCAGATGTGCATGTACAGATCAGCACCCCAGTGCCCTTGGCTGGATGGGCCCTTGGCTGAGGCCGGTCCAACTGCAGAGGAAACACAGAGGTCTGGCTCTGCATCCCCAATAAAACATCCCCATTTGCTGCAGGTGTGAAATTCCTCTGGAAAATACCTGTAAACCTGCCAGAGGGGCTCCCCCTGAGATCCTGCTGGCTTTGTGCATGAAATCTGCCCAAACAAGGTGGAAATTTGGACAGGGCTTGGAGAAACCTGGTCTAGTGGAAGGTGTCCCTGCCCATGGCAGGGGGTTGGAACTGGATGAGCTTTAAGGTCCCTTCCAAACCAACCCATCCTGGGATTCCATGATTCTCCAGCTGGAGCCTGGGTAAACAAAGGGTTTGGACATCCCCATGCCCCATGTGCCAGATCCCCAAATGCTTCAGAGCTGCAGGGGTGGGCTCCCAGGACACCCAGGAGGTGAGTGCCCCTCCAGCAAGGAGCATCCCAGCACAGCCTGGGAGGGAGCCAGAGCTGGAGCTGGGAGGAAGGAGTGGGCCAGCAGCCAGGCATTGAACCAGGGGGGAAGGACATGAAGTTCTAGCAGCTCTGAATGGATCCCACCCATCCCCAGGGCTCTGAGGGGCCGGGCTGGATCTCCGTTTTCTCTCCACACCAATTTTCAGCATCATCTTTCCTCTGTGTATTTTAAAAGGCAGTTCAACCTTCCTCCTCCCCACAACACTGCACAGCTTTGTCCATGGCTTGTCCCCAGAGAGCACAAGCCCCCCTGTCTCTGCTGTTGGCTCCCCCAGCCCAGGCTGCAGGATTCTGGGTAGCAAAAGGTTGGGTGAAATCCCTGTAGACAGCTGCACATCCCTTGGGCTCCGGGGCTGGCATGTGTCCCACTGGGTCCCATCTTGCATGGCCATGGAGCTCATGTCATCCTGGCTTTCCCTGGTAACGCTCCCTGTGCCCACATGAAATGGGGTTTTAGAGAACAAAAAGATATGGATTTCAAAAAACAACCCAAAACCAATCCCTGGGAGTATCCTGGTGTGGCCAAAGCCAGCCCAGACTTCAAGGCTGGTAAAACCCCCAAAAATCACATCCCATGGGGCCAAGCAGTGGTGTGGGTGTTCCTGAAAGGCTGCAGAGGGTGGGTACAGCCCCCCTGCCTGCCCTGCGTCGGGAAAAGGCTGGAAGAAGAGAAGAGGATGAAGTTAAGCTGGGTTTAGCGCTGACCTCTACGACCACTCCCATCACGCACCTCCCCGGACGGGCGGGGGTCCCGCGGCGGGGGCCGGGACTGCCCAGGGCTCGGGGAGATGCTGGAGGATCATCACGGGCTGCTGGGACAGCGGCAGGACTCCGGGGAGGGATCCCACGGGCCGGGGCTGGAAGGCAGGAGGGGAAGGAAAACCCCGGGATTGCCCACGCCGAGTTTAGTTTAACGCCCTGTCAGGGGGGGCAGCCGGGGAGGAGAGGGGACAGGGGGTGGTGGCAGGGAAGAGAGGGGAGAGGAATGGTGGCAGGGAAGAGAGGGGACAGGGATGGGGGCAGGGAGGAGAGGGGAGAGGGATGGGGGCAGGGAGGAGAGGGGACAGGGATGGGGGCAGGGAGGAGA
>JAWWEU010000080.1:3904464-3919644 GCA_035583155.1 Acropternis orthonyx | reverse complement strand
CACACCCCCATCCCAGCTGGCCCCAGACCCCCATCCCAGCTGGCCCCAAACCCCCATCCCAGCTGTCTCCTGAGCCCCGCTGTCCCCTCAGGCTGGGCGCGGGCGGCCAGGAAGCAGAATGAGAGGATGGCCGGCCTGCCGCACATCCCGGGCCCCGAGAACCTCCGCCCCTTCACCCCCGCCTCGCTGGCCGCCATCGAGCAGCGCATGGCCGAGGCCGAGGCGCTCCGCATAAAGAAGCAGCATGTGGAGATGCCTGAGGAAGAGGAGTTGAAGCCCAGCAGTGACCTGGAAGCTGGCAAGAACCTGCCCCTCATCTATGGTGACCCACCCCTGGAGCTCATCGGGACCCCGCTGGAGGACCTGGACCCTTTCTACAAGGACAAGAAGGTGAGAGGCAGAGCTCAGCCCACGGGTGGATTTGGTGGTTGATGTAAGTCCCGAAAAAAAGACCAAAGCAAGGACCTTCTCTCCTTTCCACGCGCCAGGGTCTCCTTTTGGTGATCCACAGCCCCAGACTGTGGTTGCTTCTCCCTGTTCCTTGGGAAAACCCCAAGCCTTTGGATATCCAAACATACAGAGAGGTCTTTCCTTTAATGGCAGCACTTGCTCTGTGGGTGTTTTGGGGATGTGCAGAAGGGTTAATACACCTCCCTCCTCTCTTTTCTCCACAGACATTCATAGTCCTCAACAAGGGAAAGTCCATCTTCCGCTTCTCAGCGACCCCAGCCCTCTACATGCTGGGGCCCTTCCACCCCATCCGCAGGGGAGCCATCAAAGTGCTCATCCATTCATATCCTTGATCTCTGAGATGCTGCTCTGCTGGTCAGACCCTGGTGCTCAGAGTGCCAACAGCCCTGGCAGAGGGTCTGGTGAAGGGTTTTGTAGTGGTGTGGTGAGGAAACCTCCAGGACCCACTTCCCAGGCAACCAGTGCTTTAAGAGTGGGGGCTTGAAGGCTTTGGGCACCTTGATGGCACCAAGAGCCTTGATTGGAGAAGGGAGGAATCGATTTGGTCAGAGAAGGGAAGAAATCTAGGTGGTGGGGCTTCTTAGGAAGAGGTTGAAAGTCTTTGAGGTCTGAAGAGATTTGGAAAGGAAGGGAAATGTTTAGAGGTCAGGGGATCCTGTCCCAGCTGGGAAGTGGCTGAGTTGAGAAGCTCAAAGAATGATTTGGGAGAGGAAAGGCAGAGGAACCAGGACACTGCAGTGCAGGGGAGGAGACAACTCAGGCAGTGCTGGGGCTTTTGGCATGAGACAAGCAGAGATGGAAAGGCAGGAAAGGACCCCAAGAGCACTAGGGTGGGTAGGAAGTGATCTCAGCAGAGCTCTGGTGGCACCAGAGGTTGGTGGCCAGGAGATGGGGGAGAAAAAGATGGGGATTTTATGGCAGAGGGGTCGGACAGGCAGGGAAAGCTGATCCTGGGATGATGGAGGGGAAGGAGCACAGAAGGCAGAAAGGGAGGTAGAGCCAGCACCGTGGAACTGGGAAGGGGAGCAGAAAATAAGGGAAAGGGCCAGGACCAACATGGGAGCAGGGGATCTGAGGGGAAAGGGTGGCCACAAGAGGAGCAGGTCAGGGTGAGGGACCAAGGTGGGAGCCAGGACAAGAGGAGCAGGGGAAGGGGAATGATCCAGGCAACAGCCACAGCATTTCTCCTTGACCAGGTTTTAAATTATTCAGCATGTTCATCATGATCACGATTTTAACCAACTGTGTGTTTATGACCATGAGCAACCCCCCGGCGTGGTCCAAGAATGTGGAGTAAGTCCCTGTGACCTCCCCCAGCCTTGGGGGCCACCCCAGCTTGGCCACCCTTGGGAAGGACAGGACCAAGGCTGAGAGAGGGGTGTTGGGATCCAGGTGCCCTTCAGAGCAGGAGAGGTGTCGCTGGGAAGATGCTGGTGGCCCTCCTGATGCCAGAAGGGATGTCCACGCTCTGCATTAGGCTTTGCAAAGAGTGGGGGTGTTTCAGAGCTGCCCAAAATCTGGTGGGCCCTCCATGACAGGAGACCACTGCAGAGCAGGTTGGGTTGGGTTGGGTCAGCAATGACAGTCTGGGGAGGGTGAGAAGATCCACCTGTTTAAGGAGCATGGACAACCCGTCCCAGGTGAGAGGGGGAAATCCAGCATTTCCTGCTGTGGCTCTGCACAGTCGGGTCTCAGCAGGGCTTTGTGTTGGGACATCAGGATGGATCAGAGGTGCACAATAGTCACCAAAGGGTTGAGTACCTCAGGATGTCCCCACTTACCTTATGTGGTGAGGTGAAAACCTCCCCCAGTGCTGAGCCCCAAAAACCCAGCAGACCCCCAAACTCAGCTCCACAGGGTGGTCCCAGTGTCAGGGGTGGACAAAACCTCATCCTGAGCCAGCCCTTGGAGCTGGGGGAGCATCCCCCGAGTCACTGCTCCTGTTCCAGATACGCCTTCACTGGGATATACACCTTTGAGTCCCTCATCAAGATCCTCTCCAGAGGTTTCTGCATCGACGACTTCACATTCCTGCGCGACCCATGGAACTGGCTGGACTTCATGGTCATCTCCATGGCGTGAGTTTGGCGGGATGGGGGAGGACAGGAGGTCTGGACGCTGCACCTGGGGTCGGTAATTTGGGGAGGGGGGCTGAGAAACAGAGTGAATTCCTGGCAGAGCCCCTGGAGCCCTTTCCTCTCCTGTCCTGCAGCTACATCACCGAGTTCGTGGACCTGGGGAACATCTCTGCTCTCAGGACCTTCCGCGTCCTCCGTGCCTTGAAAACCATCACTGTCATACCAGGTGGGACTCAAAGAAGGGCCCTCCCCTCCATGTCTTCCCCTGAGCTCAGGCATTCCCACCGTTCACAGCAGTCCCTTGTACTTTTGACAGCTCTAAGAGAAAACAGAGGAAATAAGGTATTCAATACTTACCATTTTCCACATAGTTCAGCTTTTGGATCAGGTCCTGCTGATCCTACAGCTTGAAATGAGCTGCACTCACTGGGTTGTTTGACAGGGAAAGCCTCTGATGAGGTGGACATTGTTTTTAGGGCTCCTTGGAGATGCCTTAAGGGGGTTTGTGCTCACAGTGGGTTTATGGGCTCAGAGATTCTCAGAGCCAAGGACTCAGTTTTGTCCCCACTGCTGTTTTTCCTGTTGCTGGGGTTGAGAGGTTTAATGGGCATTGGTGCAAGAGCCACGTGGCGAGTGTTTAATATCACCCCAAACATCCTGCCTGAGGTGTGAGGAGCACGTTATCAGTTATCTCTGAGGGCTGTTCCCGAAACCTGATACCATTTCAACACCCTGCTTTGGGACCACCTGATGCAAACCCACAGAAATGATCCCTCAGACCCCTTGAAGAAGCATGAGATTGTGCTGAAAATGATAATTCCTTGTGGTGAATAAATTCTCATGTCCTTGAGGCCTCCAGATCTTTAAGGTTCACATTTGAATGTTGGGGGTTTTTTGCCTCCATCAAACAGGCTTAAAATTGCACTTAGCAAAACATAAACTGCTGCTTTTTTCAGGAATGACATCCCCCAGAGGCCCTGCAGAAATAGCAGTTGCAAAAATAAACTGGCTGAGAAGGGCTGACCTCGGCCATTTCCCAAAACAGACAAACCCTTGGAGAACAGGGTTCTACCTAAATAGTTCGGGGAGCGAGGAGCTGGCATGATGAGAGGGCTGAAAATCCTGGCTTTGGAGAATCGCCTCCATGTGGGAAAGCTCTGTGCTCAGAGGTGCTTTTAGGATCAATGTTGGGGTGTCCCAGCATCACCCACCATCCATGTAGACCTTGGGTGATGGGAATACCATGTTCCATGGGAAAAGGCCAGCGAGGATCTCCTGTGAGCCTCCTCTGTGAAGGAAACAGGGATGCTGGTGTGAGAGATGTGTTAATCCAGATGCTTAAAGCAGATGTTGCTTTGTCACCTTCACTTGGAAGTGCTGGGGATTCTCCAGGTTGAAGGGATTGGGATGGAAGGTCTGGCTGAGCTCCTGAGCACCCAGGGGACAGCAGCACATGTGGTGTTGGACCACAGAGGCTTTTCTGGAGCTGAAAGAGCTGCTCAGCATCATCCAGTTGGGCCAGCAAAGAGCTTTTCCATATGCCACTGCAGTGGTTTGGGCCAGAAAAGGCCAGATTGTGGCATTTGTGACAAAGAGAATGTCCAAGGGAATTGCCAGGCTGCGATGAGCTTTGGCTTGTGATATCCCAAGGTTGGGATGGGGAGGTTCGGCCAGCGATATCCCAAGGCTGGGATAGGGAGGTTTAGCCAGTGATATCCCAAGGCTGGGATAGGGAGGTTTGGCCAGTGATATCCCAAGGCTGGGATAGGGAGGTTTGGCCAGCGATATCCCAAGGCTGGGACGGGGAGGTTTGGCCAGTGATATCCCAAGGCTGGGACAGGGAGGTTTGGCCAGTGATATCCCAAGGTTGGGATGGGGAGGTTTGGCTGGCACCAGTCCAAGGGTGAAGGTTTTAGGGGAAGGATTTGCACTGCCCAGCAACATGTGGGGACAGAGGGACCGCTGGGATGTGACATGGGACACAGAGCTGGGGGCCTGAGCACCTGGGAGGGGAACTTGGTGATGCCACATGGCCCCCACCAGATCCAGCACCTTTTGGAAACACCCAAACACATCCCCCACAATTAGCAAATGAGCAATTAGCTCAGTAGCGACGCCTCCTCCCCAGGGCTGAAGACCATCGTCGGGGCCCTGATCCAGTCAGTGAAGAAGCTCTCGGATGTGATGATCCTCACGGTGTTCTGCCTGAGCGTGTTCGCCCTCATCGGCCTCCAGCTCTTCATGGGGAACCTCCGGCAGAAGTGCGTGCGGTGGCCGCCCCTCAACGACACCTTCATGGGGGACTTGGGGCTGGACAATGACACGTTGGTCAACTCCACATTTTTCGACTTCACGGATGACTTTGCCAGCAACTTCACCGGGAACTTCACCGGCAACTTCATCAGTAACTTCACCAGCAACTTCACCAGCAACAACACCTTTGATTTCGAGGCCTACATCAGTGATGAAGGTAAATGCTCCTGCAGCCCCTTCTCCACACTTCCATCGCCCTGGTTTGCTCCCGTTTCCCTGCTCTTCCTGTGCCAGAACAAGATGGTTTGCTGACATGGATCCTCCTGCGAGGAGATGTGGTTGGTGGGTGAAACTGGTGGTGCACACACACACAGGAGGGACAGATGGGATCAAACCCTCCTTGGCAGGGGAAATGTGGTCCACCTGGGCAAGCCGAACTCCTCCAGAAAGGTTTCTCCATGGGAAGGCTTGGATGAAGCAGAGTCTCCATCTCTCACTTGCTGGTTCAGGGCACAACCTCCCATTGGGGTGGTCACAGCAGGGAGGACAAAACCTCCCAGGGGCAGATGGGACTTTGGGTGGAAAACCAGAGGGAAGGATGCAGGAATGACATTTCTCACCCACTTTCATTGCTGCATCATAGCTGCGTCCTTCCCCAGGTACCACAGTGAGTGTTGCAACACCACGACAGCTACAGGAGGGGAATGAGAGAGGGGTGGTCCTCAGACAGTCCTCCAAATTTTCTATTTTCCTACCCCTCCTTTGAAACTTTTGGCCACTAGTGTGATATTTTTGTTTGTTCTTCGCTTTTGAGTTTTTAAACTCCCTGAAAAAGTAGACATCTCAGAAATTCCTCCTGGCACAGCTGCACGGTGGTGGGATGCTCCACAGGGATGTTCCACGTCTCATTTGGGGCACCCAGCAGAGCTCAGAAGGTTGGATTGTGTCTCAGCAGAGCTCTTTGGCATTAATTACAGGAAGGCTTTTGGTAGGGTGCCAATTCCATGTCCAGGTGTGGGTGTCTCCAGGGGCTCCTCTGTGTGTCCCTGGGGGAAGGTGACCTGTGGTGGCACTTCTTGGCAGCTCCTGTGGCTCTGGGTCTGCACTAGAGCTGCAAGGAGAGCTTTAAGGAGCCCTGGTCTGTGAGCAGGGTGGGCTTCCCCAGCAGGGAGGGCTTGGTTGGGATGGGAGCAGCAGGAGGAAGGCAAAAGTCACGGAGCAATAGCAGTTTCCCAAGGCTTTCATGGGACTCCTGCAGTCCCCAGTGCTTATGCTCCCTGGGAATGCCCTGCTTTTCCCAGGAAAACAGGCCAGCCCTAATCCTTTGACCAGATGTTAACCCACTTGCCCAGGAGGTCTGACCCTGGCAAGCTCCAAAGTTGTTCATGGGCTTGGGAGTCACCTGGTTGGGTCGATGAAACACTGCCATGAGCCCTCTGACCCAGTGCCAACACAAACAGCAAAGTCAGAAGAGATAAGCCGATGTCTGATGTTGGGATTCAGTGAAATTCCCTGGGATTCAAGGAATTTCAGCAAATTGCTACCAAGAATTTGAAAATTGACATTTGCAGTTATTTATTTATTTATTGTTTGTTTGTTATGTCTTGCTCTTTCCCCAACCGCAAAGCCAATTTCTACTTCCTGGAGGGAGCCCTCGATGCCCTGCTCTGCGGGAACAGCAGCGATGCTGGGTGAGTGCAGCTCCTGCTGGGGGCCCCTCTGGATCCCTGGGAGGGGATCAGGGAGCTGGTGCAGCCTGTGGGACAACTGATGCTTGGGATGGGACAGGGATGGGGCTGGGAATGTGGCTCTGCAGCGTAACGGTCCAGAATCCTAAATGGATCATCTTAGGCGGGGGTATTGATATGGGCATCCCAATGGTATCAGTTTGGAGGGGGATGATATCTCTTGGAGAATCCCAAGGGTATCAGCTTGAGAGGGTCTGGATCCAGACATCCTGGAAGGGTATCAGTCCAGGCATCCCAACTGTATCAGTATGGGAAGGTATCTTTTGGAGCATCCTAATGGAATCATCTCGAGGGGGTGTCAGTCTGGGCATCCTGACCGTATCACCTTGGGGAGGGCTTTGGTATCAGCTTTGTGGAAGATGTTACCAGGCCAGGCATCCCATCTGTATCAGGGTTTTTTTGGAGGGGATATCAGTCCAGACATCCCAACCGTATCAGCCTGAGAGGGTATTGATCAGACCATCCCAATGGTATCAGCTTGAGGGGGTATCTCTCTGCGCACCCTGACTGTATCAGCTCTGGGGAAGGTGGCATCAGTCCAGGCATCCCAACTGTACCAGCCTGGCAGGGAGGGTCCCCCCAGTGCCTCTCCACGTCTCCAGGGCTGGAGGATCAGGCTGGGGGTGCCAGAGGGGCAGTCTGGGGGCTCACACCAGCTGCCCCCACGGCTCCTTTGGCAGGAAGTGTCCTGAAGGGTACGTGTGCATGAAGGCAGGGAGGAACCCCAACTACGGCTACACCAGCTATGACACCTTCAGCTGGGCTTTCCTGGCCCTCTTCCGCCTCATGACTCAGGACTACTGGGAGAACCTCTTCCAGCTGGTAGGCACCAAGTTCTATCCTTGTGCAAAAGCCCTCCTCATTTCCATGCTGCCCCTGGTCTAAGACACATGAAAAGTCATTGACTGGAACCTTGTGGGTCCTTGTCCTGTGGTTTATGGATCCAACCAGGAGGAGCAGAGGTGGTGCGTGGTCTCTGAGAGTGAAGTTTATTTTCCAGGGCAAAGCCCAGGTGGGCTGCAGTGTGGCTGTCAGCTCTGGCATGGAAATTGGGGATTTATAAGGCTATCTAGTGCATCTCTGGCTTGAGCTGAGGGAGAGGGTTGGGGGAGAAGCCAGGTCACTTGTCCCCTCCTCTGGAGGCACCACCAACCCCAGTTCACCCTGGGTCCATGGGCTGTTCAGGTGAAAGAAAACCTATGTCTAAGGCTACCTGTGCCCTCTGGAAAGAATTATACCCAGATCCAGAGTCAGAAAAGGACCACTTTGGCCCGAGGGTGAGACCTGAGGAGCTGGAAGCTGAGGGACATCAGCCCCTCACAGCAAAATACTCATTTTTACATTGTTTACTACAATAATACACTGCTGAAATATTGTCCCATCCCCACACATGCTCCCAGCCCTTGGGACCCAGAGGGATGTGCTGAGACTCATGGCTGTTTCCCCGAATTCCTAGTGTCATGGACCTCAAGAAGGTCCACTGGGCAATGACCAGCCCTTGGGGAAGATGGGAGCAAAATATTTTCCCCCTGTCACAACTGGTAGGGTGTCCGAGTGCAAGGACCTTTCCTTGGAAGCATCTCCAAAGCAATACCGTGACAGCCCTGCCTTCCCTTCCCACAGACTCTTCGTGCAGCGGGGAAAACCTACATGATCTTCTTCGTGGTGGTCATATTTCTTGGTTCCTTCTACCTCATCAACCTCATCCTCGCAGTGGTGGCCATGGCTTACGCTGAGCAGAATGATGCCACGATGCTGGAGGAGCAGCAGAAGGAGGAGGAATTTCAGCAGCTCCTGGAGCAGCTGAAGAAGCAGCAAGAGGAGCAAGAAAAGATGGTTGGTGGAGAGTGTGGAGGCCAAAATCGGGAATCTTAGGAAGAGGGGGAGAAAAGGGAGGCAGCAATGAGTGTGGTGGTGACTCTTTTTGTGTAAAATCCAAGCATAAACCCCATTTGGCCTGTGGGAAGCAAAGATAATAATTAACTATGTTGTGGGTCACAGCTGAATCAAAAAGTTGACATACAATCCTGTGTGGGGAAAAACAAGGCTGGAAAGATTTAACTCCCACATCCAAATCCCAGCACAGGGAGCACAGGGAGGCAGCAGAGGTGCAGCACAGAGGGGTGGTGTTGTTTGAACGGGAGAGGTGAGGGACAAGGCACAAAACTCACCAGAACAGGCAATGAATCTCCCTGGAGCACACCACGAGCAGGAAGCCTGGCAGGGAGTCGGGCACAGTGTCCTCAGGGTGCAAAGCTGGCACTCAGGGAAGGGGGGAGGGGCAGCTACAGCAAAGCTAGAAGTGTTTGCAAACTATTTGCTTTGGGCCTGGAGACAGGAGAAAGGGCTTGAGAGACCCTGAGTGTCACCAGGGAAGTTCTGGTGCCCTTACAGGAGCCAAGGAAACCTGGTGTGGTGGAAGGTGTCCCAGCTCATTGCAGGAGGGTTGGAAATGGATGGTCTTTAGGGTCCCATCCAAAAACCATTCTGGGATCCCATAAATACCAGGCTGGAAGGGACCTCCAGGCATCTGTTCCAAATTTTCTTGGAAAAAGCACAATCTGGACAAGAGATATTTGCTCCATTGCAATCCCAGGGTGTTACCTTAGCCCCTTTTTGGCCCTTGGGAGTGTCTTTTCAGCACAATGCGCCTCTAAAAACATGACCAAAAGCCTCTGTGGTGTCTGATACTGCAGCCCAGGCATCTTCCATCTCTAATCGTCGTTTTGGTCCATGTCAGCAACATCCACATGAGCAATCTCTGCAAATCTGTTAGTTTGGGCACAACACCAACTCCTTTGCGTGCAGAGACACAAAACAGTGCTCGACTGTCTGTGGGGCCTCCCCCCTGTTCTTATCTGGGCTGAGCCACAACATCCTCTGAGGAAGTGGCTGGTTCTTATCTGGCTGCTGCTGTTTGCAGGATGGGGCTGAGCAAGCCCTGCCCGAGGGACTCCAGGGCTGGGGGTCAGGCTGAGCAAACTAACCAGGAGATGCCCAAAGGCTTTAATAAGGGGATGTTATTCCTTTACAGTCACATGGAGAAACTAAAAAAGAGAGAGGGGATAAGGCTGAGTGGGAGGGCAAAGCACCTGGGAGAAATGGGGCATCAGATCTGTTTAACACCCCAAGACTGAGTGTGGAAACTGTTGGATCTCAGCAATGTGCAGTGGGAATAGAGACGCTTCCACTCCTGTGTGGCATCCTTAGAGTGTAGTAAACTTCAAATGTTAATAGCACTGTGGGAAAGGAAAAGAAATAATTTCACTACATAATAATACAACATTTGGGGAAAAAAATAAACTAAATTTTGACCCAAACAGTTATAAATTCAGTACAAGTCAAAAAATCTAGGAGCTCACACTTCAGCAAGAGCCTTGAAGGTTTTTCTTCTTTCCCATTTGGGATGAAAGCATGTTTTGAAGGTTAAACTTTCCTGCAAGACAGAACTGAGAAGGTTTGCATAGTTTTGTCCTTATGAATTATTCACCCTGGCCAAATCTGAACAGAATTAATTCACTTGTGCAGAGAGCCCAGTGCAAGTGGAAGGGAAAGGCTTGGAACTGCTGATGAGCTACTGCAAAGTGGTGTGGGATCCCAGAATGGCTTGGTTTGGAAGGGACCTCAAAGCCCACCCAGTGCCACCCCCTGCCATGGGCAGGGACACCTCCCACCAGCCCAGGTTGCTCCAAGCCCCGTCCAACCTGGCCTTGGACACTCCCAGGAATGGAAGGGATTATCCCAACCCCTCCACAGCCTGGTGCCCATTGTGGGATGGTCCTGTGGGATGGTCCTGTGGGCTGTGAGCAGGTGGGTGATGGTGCCACGGGCTGTGCAGTTACAGGAGAGGTGCTCCAGCAGCGATTCCCTGCCCAGCAACGTGGCTGAGAAGGAGCAGAAGAAGAACAACTCGGACCTCAACAGTGACCAGGACAAGGCAAAGGACTGCAACGGGCAAGTGATCCCCAAGATCACACTGCAGAGATCGGATACGGTGATTGATGTACGTGCTTGGCTCTGCCTCTGCCATCCCCTGGGGGTGCCCACCCTGATAAATCCCCCTGGAGTGACAGGCTTGTGCCCAGCTCGTTGTGGGTTGGGTCCTACAGCCCACCTGGGGCTCCCACCTTGCACTGTGAGGCCTCTCCACAGAGCACCCTTTTTAATCCCTGCTCTGTCTCTCAGTGCAAGAAATAACTCTGCATCCAACCCTCCTCTCCTTCCAGTTCAACCCAACCTTCGAGGCGGAGAAACCGGACCACAACCACCTCACTGTGGGCAACCAAGACGGGCCAGGGCTCGAGAAGAGGGTGGGAAGTGCCGTCAGTGTCCTCTCCAATGCTGTGGAAGGTACATCTCGTCCAGCCTGGGTGAGGGCTGGGGGTGCCCTGTGGTGTGTTGGGGTGTGTGGGATGGTGATGTGGGCTGTCCCAAATCCCCAGCCCCATGCAAGGGATGGCTCTGGGCCTGGCACAGGGTCCGGGCACTGCAGTGATGCTCAAGCAGGGCTTTCCATCCCAGCTCGCTTGGATGATGCCTGGAGGCAATAATCCAATATCTCATGCAAATGAATATAATTACAATTGATTCGAGAAGTCTCCAGAGCCAACTGGGAGCTGTTAAGCAGCTTCCCAGGAGTTGCTGCCTCAAATTCAGCAAAAAATAGCGTGAACTCAGCAACCACCGGTTCTCTCCTGCCCCAGAATTAGCACCAAACCCTCTGGGAACCCCAGAGCAGTTCCCTTGGATGTCCCTGCAATCTCAGCATGGCAGGGACACCTTAAATCCTGTCCAGGGGCTGAGAGCAGGATTGGACCCACAGTTCCCTGACTGATCTGCCTTTCCATCCCTCTCTGGTTTGGAGGGTAAAGTCTGTAATATGGCTGTGCCTGGGCATGGGAAGGCTCCACCTTTCAGTCCCCATATTAAACTCACAGGTGGTCTAGTGCTGGTTCAGGACCTCAGCAGAAGTCACTTCTAGTGGGTCAGCACTTGGCCACCACAGTGAGGACAGGATAACCCTGCAGTGATGCCATTTTCCTTTCCTGCCCCCAGAGCTGGAGGAAGCTCACCAGAAGTGCCCACCCTGGTGGTACAAATTTGCCCACACATTCCTCATCTGGAATTGCTGCTCGCCGTGGGTGAAGCTGAAGGAGTTTCTCAAGATGGTGGTGATGGACCCCTTCGTGGACCTGGGCATCACCATCTGCATCGTGCTCAACACAGTCTTCATGGCCATGGAGCATTACCCCATGACAGAGGAGTTTGAGAATGTGCTGAGTGTGGGGAACCTGGTAGGCAGCTCTGGGCACTCCATCCTTCTCGTTTAGAGCCACAGCAGCCCCACCTCCCACCCTGGTGGACAGATCCCCCCTCTGCTACTGCTGTGACACTTAAACAGTTTGGATTCCTGCCTGGAAACACATCCCTGAGAAAGCACTTCAGGTGTCTGACCACAGTATCCCTGTGCAGGGCTGGACTCCTGGATGACCCAAATCCAGGGAACTGAGGTGGGGGTGGGATCCATCATTTCCTGCTCCCCTCCTGCTGCAACCTCTGCCTGGTTTGGTGCATCCCCAGTGTGGCTGTGGCCTTGCAGAGCTGTCCTGAGCCATCCTCTTCATCACAACACAGGGCCAGGCACGAGCTTTTGCCAGCCCTGGGTGCCACCTCGTGATGCTGGGTGGCCACAGGGCAGAGGAGGGGACATTCCAGACTGTTGGGAGCAAACAGGTCCCCACTGAGCAGGAAGCAACAATGCAGGCAGCACTAATAATAATAATAATCAGTGGTTTTCCCAGTGAAATCACAGCAAATCTGAGCTGCTCTGATTTTATAGGTGTATTTAGCACCCAGCTGTGGCTGCTCCTGCTCAGAGCTCCCCGCAAATGACTTTGAGCTGGCAGTGGGAAATGCATTAAGGGATGGGAGAGCACCCATCTCTTCTCCTCTCACCTTGCCCTGCTCCAGCACTTGCTGAGACCTCTCTGAGCACTGGCCCTGGAGTGACAGATGCCAGCGGCTGTGCCCAGGCGGGCAGGATGCCGGACAGCACATTTCTGCTTTGTCTCTGGTTTCAGGCAGGAAATACAAGGGGATTAATGGGCTGGTGCTCAAGGCACGGTCCCACTGCAGGATGGCTCCAGCAGCCGATCTGGCTGCCGATGATTTACTGGGAAAGGGCCAGGTAGGGATGGGAGCAGGAGGAGCAGCTCCCACTGAGCTGTGGTTTCCCCCCAGATCTCCTGTCTGTGCCAGAGGTTAAAGCTGCAGTGATGCTGCCTATCTCATGCAGGCTGTAGAGGGCAAGAGCGGGGATCAGCTGGCAGGAGCAGAACAGGGGACGCTTGGGGGCTGGCACTCAAAGGGCATGTGGGGACCATCCCCTGGGATGCTGGAGCAGGAACAGAACAGGGACCATCTGTGGGCTGGCACGCAAGGGGCATGTGAGGATCATCCCCTGGGATGCTGGAGCAGGAGACTCCCTGCAGCACCTGCTCCCTGCCCAGTGGAGGCACAGACCGGAGTGTCCCAACACCATCAACATCTAGGGAAGATCTGCCACGGGGCCCCTCTGCACACGCTGTGTCATGGAATTGCATCAAGGGTGGTACTTGTCACATCACCGAGCCCTCCCTGGAGTAACGTCATAATTCACAGAGCTGTTGTAGTCCCAGGGAAGGAGTAATGTGTAAAACCCACATCAGCTGTCACAGGGCAGGGGTGTCCCAGCAGCAGCCCAGTTCCAGTGCTGGGCATCTGCGATTCACCAGGCATTCAAAAGGGGTCCCTTTGCCAATGAAACCTTTATTTTTAATTCCCACCTGCCAACACACACCTTTGTGTCCCTCCAGAAGCAATCGGTCAACAGTACTCCCAGTCTGGCTTCACCAGCCACAGCTGGGAGATTGTTCCCATCTGAGACTGAACCTAAAGGGGCAAAATCCTTTGGGACAACACCAAAAATGAGAATTGCTTCCCAGCCCAACCTCTGCACTGCTTTACAACCAAAGTGACAAGGTGCTGCTTCCCACAGGTCTTTACAGGGATCTTCACGGCGGAGATGGTCCTGAAGCTGATTGCTTTGGATCCCTACGAGTATTTCCAGCAGGGCTGGAACATCTTCGACAGCTTCATCGTCACCCTGAGCCTGGTGGAGCTGGGCTTGGCCAACGTGCAAGGGCTCTCCGTGCTGCGCTCCTTCCGCTTGGTACGTGCCAGGGGGGCCCTGAGTGCCAGGGGGTCATGGATGTGATGGGCACCAGGGTGGAGATAGCTTGTCCAGGCTCCTTTATGGAGTTCCCTGCTAAAGAAAACACTGAGAGTCAAGCTAAGCATTCAGGAAAGTCAGAGTCTGTGCTCTTCCCAGAGCATTTAACACCTCCTGCCTTAATAAAACAGCCACTGAAGGTCTGATTGCAGTGTCACAGCCTTGCTGACACCTCGTGACCGTGACAGCCCCGGCCAAACCAACGCCTCCCCTCCTTGCTCCCCACAGGCGAGGGTCTTCAAGCTCGCAAAGTCCTGGCCCACCCTCAACATGCTCATCAAGATCATCGGCAACTCGGTGGGCGCCCTGGGGAACCTCACGCTGGTGCTGGCCATCATCGTCTTCATCTTCGCTGTGGTGGGGATGCAGCTCTTCGGGAAGAGCTACACCGAGTGCGTGTGCAAGATCTCCGTGGACTGCACGCTGCCCCGCTGGCACATGAACGACTTCTTCCACTCCTTCCTCATCGTCTTCCGCATCCTCTGCGGGGAGTGGATTGAGACCATGTGGGACTGCATGGAGGTGGCCGGCCAGACCATGTGCCTCATCGTCTTCATGATGGTCATGGTCATCGGGAACCTCGTGGTGAGTCCTGGAGCTGGGCTGGGCCCTCCTTGGAAGGTGGGGACCAAGAGCAGAAGGTGTCATGGGGTGGGGACAGAATCACAGAGGTTGGAAAAGACTTCTGAGATCACGGAGTCCAAGCTATGACCCAACATCGCCTTGTCAACCAGATCATGGCACTCAGTGCCACATCCAGTCTTTTCTTAAACACCTCCAGGGATGGTGACTCCTCCACCTCTCTGGGGAGCCCATTCCAATGCCCAACCCCTCTTTCTGTGTAGAACTTCCTAATGTCCAACCTAAACCTCCCCTGCTGCAGCTCAAGACTGTCCAGCTCAGCTCATGTACAGGGCTGGTTGGAGCTGGACAGGAGCGCTGGCACAGGGCTCCACCTCCCTCCCTCCCGTGGGGCTGGTGGGACGTGCTGTGTGTCAGCTCTGTGTGAAACAGGGTGAGAAGTGAATTCTGAGGGACCCTCAGCTGAAACCAGATCATGAACAGAAGGGGAAACTGGGGCACAGAAAACAACGGCAGGCTTTGGGCAGAGGCAGGAGCAACTCTGGGACTCAACAGAGCTCACCTTCAAGCTGCCCTCTCTTCTCCACTTGGCATTTCAGGCTTTCCTCCCCCTCTCCCACTCTCCTGCCGTGAGGGATGGGGTCAGTGCTCCATCCAGCCCATCACAGGGCTGGCCTTTTGCTCTGGGTGCTTTTGGCACCCGCGTCGTGGGGGGGGGGGGGGGGGGGGGGGGGGGGGGGGGGGGGGGGGGGGGGGGGGGGGGGGGGGGGGGGGGGGG
>JAWWEU010000080.1:3854488-3890902 GCA_035583155.1 Acropternis orthonyx | reverse complement strand
AGACCTTGTTTCCAGCTCAGGATCAGTGACAGGGGGTTTTTAGGGACACCCAGACCCTCCCCAGCTGCCAGACCCCTCAGGAGTCTTGAGCCAGGCAGGATGGATGGGATGAGTTTGGAGCAGGACACAAACCCTGTTTCCAGTTCAGGACCATTTAAAGGGGGGATTTAGGGACACCCAGACCCTTCCTGTCCCTCTCTGGCTGCCAGACCCCGGAGCACATGGATGCTCTGAGGGGGTGAGTCTGGGGCAGGACACAGACCCCATTCCCACCTCAGCATCACTTTAAGGGGGAATTGAAGGTCATCAAGACCCTCCCCAGCCCCTCCATCCTGGGCTGGAGTGAGGTGGGCAAACAGAGGCTCTGATGAGGTGACTCTGGGTCAGGCCACAAACCCCATTCCTACCTCAGCTCCATTCCAAGGGGGGATTTGGGAACCCCCAGCCCTTCCATTCCAGGCTGGAGTGAGCCTGGGCAAACAGGGGCTCTGATGAGGCAACTCTGGGTCAGGACACAAACCCCATTCCCACCTCAGCTCCATTCCAAGGAGGGATTTAAGGTCACCAAGACCCTCCCCAGCCCCTCCACCCTGGGGTGGAACGAGCTGGGCAAACAGAGGCTCTGATGGGGCGACTCTGGGTCAGGCCACAAACCCCATTCCCACCTCAGCTCCATTCCAAGGGGTGAATTTGGGAACCCCCAGCCCCCAGACCTGTGAGATGCCCTCCATGCTCCTCCTCAGCTGCTCCAGGTCGCTCTGGCACTGCTGCCTGACCCTCTCCAGCTCCCTGTCGTGCGTGGCCACCTCCTCCTTGAGGGCCCCCTTGAGCGCCGTCAGCTCCCGCTCCCGCAGCCTCAGCTGCTCCTCCTGCCTCTGCCGGGAGCTCAGCGCCTCCTCCAGCTCCTCCCGGGCCTCCAGCAGCTCCTGCAGGGGTGGCACGGCCAGGGCTGGGTGGTGGCACAGGGAAAGGGGACAGTCCCACGCCGGGGCCACCGGGATGTGATACCTTGTACAAGGCTTCGGGCTCCGGGGAAGCGCCGGAGCTCTGGCGCAGCCGCTCCAGCTCCCGGCGCGTGGCCAGGAGCTGCCCCTCGCAGTCACCCAGCCGGCTCTCCACCTGCTCCTTGGAGGATCTCACCTCCTTCAGCCTGGAAAACCCAGCGGGGAGGGGGGGGGGGGGAATTCCCAGGGAGCTGCTCCTCTGCTCTGGATCGCTCCCCACATCCCCGGGGATGACAACGGGAATGACCTCCCGGCTCCCAGGCATTCCCACCCCTGGGGCAGACGGGCATTCCCAGCCCCCAGGGCAGCTCTTACTCTTGCAAACTCCTCTGTAGCTCCTGGTTTTTCTTTTCCAGAGCCCCCCGGAGCCGCTGGGTCTCCGCCTCGGCCTCCCGGAGCCGGGCAGGGCCACCGGGCAGCTCCAGCTTCTGGCGGAGCTGGGGGAGAAGGGGACACTGGTGACAGCCCCTCCCTGGGGGGGGTGGTCCTGTCCCCCTCCCCCTCCTGGGGTGGGGGGGGCATCTGCACCCCAACACCCCCAAAACCACCCAGCAGGTCAATCAGAGTCGGTCTCTCACCTAGAACCCCAGAGTAGGGACCGGTTGGGCCTCCTTTCCCCCCAGGGATGGAATCTGGGTGCTCTTGCCATGGGAGCAGCACAGTTATCCCCATCCCCATCCAACAGGACCTGCCTTGAGCACCAGCCACAGAGCTCTTGAGTTCTATGAGCTGTCCAAGTGCTTCTTGAACACCTTTGCCCCTGTGTCCAGGCTGGCTGCTCTGCTTTGTCCCCAGCTCGCCCCTTTGCAAGGCTTGTCCTGAAGGCAGATGGTTTCTGTGTGTCCTTCCCTGGGGTCACAGCTTGTCTGGCTCCGTGCCAAGACCTCCTAATCCCCCTGGCCCTCCTCTCCCCTCCTCCAGCCCCAGCAGAGGGTGGTCCCACTGATCCTGGAGAGCCACCGGCTGACAGCTCATGCCACCCCCACCCCTGTGTCCTGCATGTCCCCAAACGGTCCCTCAAAGCAACATCTTCTCATGGATATGTGGCTGTGGCCCCTGAAGCTGCAGGCAGTGATGGGGCCTCCCTTTACCCCAGGGGCTCTTCCCTGGTTTTTGAAGGAGAAGAAGCTCCTTTAAGCACTTTGAGCAGCCTCAGGAGAGGATTTTCTCCTTCCCATGCAAGCCAACACTGTCCTGTGTTTAAGATCTTCTGGTTCCTGCTTCTCCCAGGTAGGGCAGGCAGGGCTGGGGATCTGCTCTTTATTCAAGTGCTGCAGAAGGTCTTCTCAGAAAGCCAAAAAAAAAAAAAATAACACGGAGGAAAAGAATCCCAAGGGCCTGCCAAGGTTTTCTCTTGTTATCAGCCCCTCTGGAGCTTGCTGAGTGGTATCTGGGAAGTCAGCCAAGCCAAGCTGTGGAGCAGGATGGAGCTGCAGAGAGGTATTTGGGATGCAGGTTTTGAACTTGGGTGAACCTCAGGCCAAGGGCCCTTCGGCACGAGCCGAGCCGGCAGGAGGTGAGAGAAGTGCCACGGTGGCTTCTTAGGTTTCTGCAGGTCTCATTGCACCAAAAGGGGTTTGGCAGAGGAATTCTTGGATGGGGACACGCAGAGGAGGAGGAGGGAGTGAGAAAATCAGCCTGAGGTGATGGTACGAGTGGATGGGAGGTGGACCTGCTGTGCTGGGAGGAAGGCTGGGGTCAGGAGACCTTTTGCTTCTCTGAGCCTGGATGAAAAGTGAAGTTTGTGCCGGCTCAGGTACCAACAACCCTCCAAGGTTTGCAGCCCTGGACAATTAAACAGCTTCACTCTGGACTGTGTTTCTACAGGAGGGGGACTCAGAGCATCCTCCAAACCAGACTGTCCCACCAGCCAGCTCTCCTGGTCTCTCTGGGGGCAGGAGGAGGGTAGCTGGAGGCAGCCAAAGCCCCAGGAGCGTCCCTTCTGCAGGGCAGCCCAACCTGAATCCTCCTCTCCCTCTGCAGAACCCCCTCTCCAGCGACAATGCCTCATCCCTGTGCAGCACCGTGGACTACAAACCCCCCGCGCCCGAGGAGGAGGAGGTGGCAGAAGTGGCCGAGGAGGGCAACGAGCCCGAGGAGTGTTTCACTGAAGGTGAGGGACCAAGCAGGGCAGGAGACCCTGTGCAGAGGGGCAGGGGGGTGTGGAGGGGCCATTCCTGCAGCATAAGGACCCCCAGGCTCACTGAGCTCAGCCCAAACTCCAAATCCCCCTGTAACACCATGGGACTCCCCTCTTCCACCCCACCTAAGCCCAGCAGGACCCTGCTCCAACCTCCACCAGGGAGGGTTTAAAACACCAATAACACTGTGAATGGTGTCTTAGTGGTGGAAACAGCCTGGCCAGGAGGTGAGTCCCAGCTCTGTGTCCCACCCCCAGGCTGCGTGAAGAGGTTTCCCTGCCTCTACGTGGACATCACCAGCGAGAAAGGGAGGACATGGTGGAACATCCGCAAAACCTGCTTCAGCATCGTGGAGCACGACTGGTTTGAGACCTTCATCGTCTTCATGATCCTCCTCAGCAGTGGGGCACTGGTAGGTCCCACCTTTCACCCTGTCCCGTTTGCTCCCAGCTTGGGGAGCCCAGGGAGGTGGGCAGGGCCCAGCCTCTGGTTGTCTCCTGTGCTGGATCACACAGCTGTGGGCAGATGTTTGATTGAAGAGCCCATTCGGCTCAGGCCTCCCCAATGTACAGCCTTGCAAGGGGAGCTAAACATCCTCCAGGAGTCCTGGAATGGTCATCCCTCCCTGGCATCCCAAGGGGTGTTGGTCCATGGGCTCAAGGGGTGTGACTCCAGCCTCTATTAACATCAACCACAAACTGTCTGCACCATCAATTCAGCTTCATGGGGGTCGTTCCTCCATCACCTGCTGTCAGGAGGTGCTTGACAAATAATTCATGGTTATGACGTTGCTGCTCAGCACCTCCAGCCACTGACTGGTGCCCCTCCCCAGAACATTGTATGGACAGACTGGGAATGAGGTGCTGGAAAGCAGTACCAGGAAAGGGCGCTGGGGGGGTCCTGGTCAGTGGCCAGTTGGCCCCGAGTCAGCAGTGCCTGGAGCCAGGAGGGCCATCCCTGTCCTGGGGGGCATCAGGTAAAACATCACTGAATGAGGGAGGGGATTGTCCTGCTCTGCTCTGCACTGGGGCAGCCCCACCTGCAATAGTGGGGCAGGCTGGGGGGACACAATATAAAAAAGACATTAAATATTAGAGAGTGTCCAAAGGAGGCAACAGAGATGGGGAAGGGCCTGGAGGGGAAGCGTGTGAGGGCACTGAGGGCACTTGGGGTGTTCAGCTGGAGAAGAGGAGACTGAGGGGAGAGCTCATTGCAGGGGCAGTGGAGGGGCAGGCACTGATCTCTGCTCTGTGGGGACCAGGGGCAGCATCCAGGGAATGGCCTGGAGTTGTGTCAGGGCTGGTTTAGGTTGGATAGTAGAAAGAGGCCCTTCCCCCAGAGGGTGGTGGGCACTGAGCAGGCTCCCCAGGGCAGTGGGCACGGCCCCGAGGCTGCCAGAGCTCCAGAAGGGTTTGGATGATACCCTGGGGCACAGGGAGTGACCCTTGGGAATGGGCCTGGGCAGGGCTAAAGCTGGGACTTGATGATCCTTGTGTCCCCCTTCCAGCTCAGCATATTCTGTGATTCTGTGGCATCCATTTAAATCAATGTCATTAATAAGCTGTGACAGCCCACTGGTCCTCTGGGAGTGTTTGGGTTGGACATAACCCAGAGGCCCCTGGAAATACCAACTTCTCTGCGGGTTTGGAGGTGATGAGAGAGGGAAGGACAACAGAGGGACTGAGGGTGTTTTCAGACATATTTTACATGTCTGCATCATGCTCTGAGGTGCAGTTTGGGGATGTCTGAGGTTGTAGCTGGTGCCGGAATTGAAAGCTGTGCTAAACTAGCTGTGCAACACCTGCTCACCACACCCGTCCCTCTGACTGCTTCCATCTCGCATGCCATGTGGGTGTAGCAGTCACCCAAACTCTGAAGGGCGTTTTCAAAACTATTGAAGCATCCAAAGGTGTGGGTTGGTGTCCTGGCTTTTTACTTCAGATGGGGGGGAATTCGGTGCAGCTGGACTTTTGCTTCTGTGGAGAGTTGCTTCGGGTCCGACACCACTCTGCAAAGCCAAGAGGAGCTTGCACACAAGAGTCAGACCCCAAGCTGATCTAGTACATGAATAAATGCCACCCATCATTAGGCTCTCAACTTCCCAAGCTTCCCCAAGCTCTGGGACAGCAGGTGTGGATGTGGCTGCCCTGGGATGCAGCGGGTCTAATGGAAGAATGACTGTCACGTAGCTCCGTGCCTCTTCCAGGCGTTCGAGGACATCTACATCGAGCAGCGGAAGGTGATCAAGACCATCCTGGAATACGCCGACAAGGTCTTCTCCTACATCTTCGTCATCGAGATGCTGCTCAAGTGGGTGGCCTATGGCTTCAAGGTGTACTTCACCAACGCCTGGTGCTGGCTGGATTTCCTCATCGTTGATGTATGTGATGTGCTGCTCTAGAGCCGGAGCTGAGGGGTTTGGGGGCATTAGGGGATTGCAGCAGGCTGTTGGAAATTAACCCCTGTCATATTTTAAAGGACAAAGGGGTGTCTGTGGGACAAGGTTAAAATGTGAGAACATTGGTTAAAATATGCTCCACAGGATGGACCACTTCTTTCCCTGCTTGCAGAAACCCCTTCAAACCACTTCTGTTTTACACCAAAGGCAGGATCAGCCCATGCTGTTCTACCAGACCCCAACAGAGATGTGAAGGGACACAGAGGCTCCTAAATGCTCCATGACAGAGCAGTGCAGCATTTCTGTGTCCTCTGTCAGCTCCACCCTTGTATTCAAGAGGAATCATCCTGCCCCATCCCTGGGAGTGTCCAAGACCACTTTGGACAGGGCTTGGAGCAACCTGGGCTAGTGGAAGGTGTCCCTGCCCATGACCGGGGGTGGAACAAGATAATTTTTAAGGTCCCCTCCAAGCCAAACCACTCTGGGATTCTTTGATTCTGTGGTTCACCAGGGATCCCAAGGAGTTGATGTCTGTGTCCCAAGATCAGAGGATGACCACCAGCCTGTGGAAGTGCTTGGGAGAGAGGGACAGGCGGGAGCTGCAGGATGTGGTTCAGTTGTGTTTCCACCTGAGATGCTGCTAATCCCTTGGGCTGCTCCTTCCAGGTTTCCCTGGTCAGCCTGACGGCGAACTGGCTGGGATACTCCGAGCTGGGAGCCATCAAGTCCCTGCGGACACTGAGGGCTCTGAGACCGCTGCGTGCCCTGTCCCGATTTGAAGGCATGAGGGTGAGTGTGCTGCTGGCTCTGACATGGACATGCAACTCCACACCCTTCAGCAGTCATCTGCTTCAGGGACCCCTCCCAGCTGGTTTCCAGGGGTCTCCAGATCAGTGGGATCGATGTCTTGGCCCGGTTTGAGTCCACTTGGTGCTGCTGGGGCACGGGGACATGAAGGTCCACATCATCACTGGTCTCTTCTCCCCTTGCAGGTGGTGGTGAACGCCTTGCTGGGCGCCATCCCCTCCATCATGAATGTCCTGCTGGTCTGCCTCATCTTCTGGCTGATATTCAGCATCATGGGGGTGAACCTCTTCGCTGGGAAGTACTACCGGTGTGTCAACACCACCACGGGCGAGCTCTTCGACATCAGCGTGGTGAACAACAAGAGCGACTGCATGGCCCTCTTGCACACCAACGAGGTCAGATGGGTCAACGTCAAGGTCAACTTCGACAACGTGGGCTTGGGATACCTCTCCTTGCTGCAGGTGGTACGTAACAAGGGCAGCTGCCACCAACCGAGGTGTGCGGTGCCCGGAGAAGGGCAGCATGGTTGGCACCAGGGCTGAAGGGGGATGATGCCCTGATGCCCCAATGGGATTTCTTAGCCATTTCTCAGCTTCAAAGCTGATTTTAACACCAAAAAAACCCCCTACAGAACCAGGGAGAAAAGGGCCAGGGTAGAAGCTGGGGAGGGAAGGTGTCACCAGGGAGCTGCTGCAGATGATAGCACCAAGCCTGGAGCTGCCAAATGTCCCCTGCGCAGCACGGGCTGCAGGAGTGAGGAGGGGGGGCTCTCCCTTGCCCCCCACCCCTCTGGAAAGTACACCTGCCATAGCTGTGGGCTGTGGGACTTTTGCACGGGGAGGGTGACGGCTGGAAAAAGGGGGCACGTGTGCCCTGTGGGCAGTGGGCGAGCACAGCCGGGTTCCACAGAACGCACCCCAGCTGAGCCAGGCAGCAAAGGGGAACTGCTCCCCACGGGGCTGGTAAAAATAGAGCTGTGGGCTCAGTGTGGGGCGGGCTGGGGCTGCTCCATCGGATCCAGGGCAACTGGCAGCTGCAGAAACGGAGCATAACCCAAGCTGATTAACCTGCTTCTGAATTCAGCTTCCTCTTCAGGCTTGTTGTTCCATCAGATTCAGGAAACAAGATGTTCAGACCTTTTGTTTAACAAATCAGCAGCAAAAGGCTGTAAAGGACGCGGAATAGTTCCTGAAAGAGATGGGGTGTAGGTGCCCACCCTGCTGGGATGGGAATCCAGCTGATTGTGGGAGCGGTGGTGCAGAAGTCAGGGCTTTGGAGGTGGCACAGTTTGGGAGTGGGATGGATCTTCCAGGCCTGGCACAGCTCTGCTGTTGGGAAACGCACTTTGGTTCAGGGAGAAAAGAGTCAGTAGCTTCTTTTCCCAGCCTGGTTTGCAGCAGAGTTTTGGGAGCCACTGGTACCCCCAGCCCCAGGTGCATGTGCAAATCCCAGTCTTTCTGCTTTGGGACTTTTTTCCTGTGGATTCAACTCATGTCCCTCTCCTGCCCTTCCCATGGAGAAGTTGCAGCTCCAGGCTGAGCAGGAGTGTTCAGAGCTAAACCCCACACACCCATCGTCCTCCCTCCACTCCCAGCCCCAAATACCTCCAAGAAAATAAGTTCTTCTCCCCTGTCACAGAGCCATGGAATCATTTATGTTGGAAAAGACTCAAAGATCATTGAATCCAACAATTCCTGTTCCCACAGGCGACCTTCAAAGGCTGGATGGACATCATGTACGCTGCCGTGGACTCACGCGAGGTGAGGGGACACTCTGGGCGGTCTCACAACCAGCACCAAGCATTGCTTTTCCCAGGGGTTAGTTCCCCATGGCAGGTTGGGAAAAGGATCCTGGAGCTGGGATGCAGCTCAGCACAGGCTGGGATGGATCCTCAGCTGCAGCATCACCTCTGCCTCTGCCTCACAGTGCTGGGGGCTGCCTGCATCTCATCTCATCCCAGCCTTACTTCAGCAAGGACATGGGTTACAGAGTGGGAAACCCCCCAAAATGTGTCACATCAAGGGACCATGGAATGGTTTGGGTTGGAAGGGACCTCAAAGCCCACCCAGTGCCACCCCCTGCCATGGGCAGGGACACCTCCCGCCAGCCCAGGTTGCTCCAAGCCCCGTCCAGCCTGGCCTTGGACACTCCCAGGGCTGGGGCAGCCACAGCACCCTCCCTGCTGAGCTTCACAGCCTCAAAAAGGACAGCCAGTTGTGTCCCTGTGCCACACGTGTCATTGTCACCTGCATCCCAGCTGCAGCCTGGTCCCCACACCAGGCTCCCACCCCACTCGGATACAGCTGGGGCTGAGTCCACTCCTCTTTCCTTCAGTTTCAGAGTCCAAAACACACACTCAGCCTGGAGGGCTCATCCTTCACCCTGCTGTGAGCTCATGCCCTCCACATCCTCTCCAGCTGGGAGAACTTATCCCATCCTGGAGAAAGTGCCTGGCTTGCCTTGAGCAATAAATGGGTTATGAAAACAGAGCAGCCAACATTTAACCTCTGGGTTAAATGGGTTATTCAAAAAAACCCACAACTCTTCTGAAGAGAGTCCTGCAAAGGCTGTTTCCTCTTTGATCCATCCCCAGAAGTGTCCATGTGGACACGTGCTGCCATGAGCCAGCACAGCAGGAAGGGCTTCCCACTGTTCTCCAGCCCAGCTGGGGGGGCCACCCCACACACCCACAGCCTGAACTTACTGTTTTCAGTGCCTTTTTTAGCACCAGAAACAGCCGCCCTGCTCACCCCAGAGGCAACTGCTGGTGCTTGGGAGGGGAGCTGCTGACAGGGCCCTCTGAAGACAGCTCAGGCTCCTGCCCCAAGGGCATCCAGGCCAAAGCTGGTTGGGGAGAAAATCCACTCTGTCCTGCCAAAAGCTTGCCTCAAAATGGGGGAAGCCTGTGAGGATATCTTGGGAAGTTCCCAGTCAAACGCAGAGAGGAATTAAGGGATGCCCCTAGAGATGAGTGTTGCCCAAGGCTTGCTGGGCTGTGCCACCCCCATGTGCTGGTGTGACACAAATTAATCCACCTTTTCCTTTCCCCTCTTGGCTGTATTTCTGCCCTTGGACCCCTCTTGGCTGTATTTCAGCCCTTGGAATACTGACTATTGGAAGAAACTCACTTCTGCTCGTCAGTATCGCTGCACCTGAGCAGCCTTTCCTATTCCCCAGCCCATGCAGAGGTATCGAGGTCAGCATTTCTTTGTCCCCCCCAGTTGGTGTCACGTGGGTGTCCCTTTCTGTGGTTGCTCCCATGGGGACCACTCGACCCACAGAGACAAAACTTTTGGAGCAGCCACCCCCCGGCTCTGTCCACACACAGCAATCCCTTGTCTGGGGTTTTGGGAACACACTTTTGGGAGAGGATTAACCTCACATTTCCCATCTCTCCTGGGCAGATTGAAGAGCAGCCACAGTACGAGGTCAACCTCTACATGTACATCTACTTTGTCATCTTCATCATCTTCGGCGCCTTCTTCACCCTCAACCTCTTCATCGGCGTCATCATCGACAACTTCAACCAGCAGAAGAAAAAGATGAGTATTTTCTGGGTCCTGCAGGGCTGTTCCCTGCTGGGCTGCTGGTCCAGCATGGAGGAGACCAGCACCGTGGTGGGGTGAGGGGACCAGAGCCACCATACCCGGAGTTCAAATGGGATCCCAGGACTCTTACCCATTAGTGTCTTCCTGCACTGGGCAAACAGCACATGGGACTAAGTGTCCTGGCCACATCATTTGCAGAGGACTTAATTTGTGGCTACAGGGGGAGGAGGCAAAGGGAAACTGCATTTTCTCTTGCCTGTGCCGTCACTTTGATTTTCTTTTCCCACCCTGTGACTATTTCTCACCATTTTTTCACGCATCAAGCTGAGACTCCAGTTCTACTTTCAAACAAGTAGCACAGGACTAACACCCCGGGGCGGAGGGTGGGCAGGATAGAGCACGTTGTTGGTGCTCAGCGAGGTCTGCAGCACACTGAGGGGCCACCTCGCTCCCTGCAGGACCACTGAGCCAGTGCAGAGAGCACTGCCTGGCAGGACCTTGGCTGGGGATGCTTGGTGGGAAGGGACATGGCCAGAGATGCTTGGCGGGAAGAGGTGAATTCCCGAGACTAACAACTGTGATTCCCTTTATACTTTGGAGGCAAAGACATCTTCATGACAGAAGAGCAGAAGAAATACTACAATGCCATGAAGAAACTCGGCTCCAAGAAACCCCAGAAGCCCATCCCCAGGCCATCGGTATGTGGGGTTAATCCCCCCTGGAGTGGAGCATGCAGGGAACACTTCAAGCCACCAGCTGTCCCAAAGTGAAGGAGAAGGGTGTAGGGAAGATCATTTGCAGGGCAAGCAGCCACATCCTGGCTCCCTGTTGCTACTCTTCAGGCAGGACCTTGCCAAAAGCTGGGGCTTCAGAGAAGTTTGGTATCAGGCAGCCTCCTTTGGGTCTGCTCTGCTGGCAAAGGCAGTGAGGGGGTGCCTTTTGCAGGGATCCATGTTTTCTCCTAGCTCAGCTCCCAGCTCCTCTCTGGGGGCTGGACTCAGGGACAGCTCAGCTTTCAACTCCCCTAGAAGGGACACTGGTCCAGCCAATGCATTCAAGGTTGTGATTTGGGTTTGGGTTTGGTAGCCCTGCGTTAGTGAAGCCTTTTCCAGGTGTTTATTTGTGCCCTCTTAGCTGTGGGTATAATTAGAAAGTGGCAGTCCCCTGTGCCCACACCTCCTGACCATGGTGTTAGCAACAGGCTCCACCCTGTGAGGTGCTGGGTATCCTCTCCCCATGACTTTTGGGGCTGTGAGACTCATGCTGGGCACAACCCCGAGGCTTCCCGTGCTCTTATAAATGCGGTTCCTTCTTCTCTTTCTGTCATGTCTTTTGTTTTGTGTGTGTCTGCCCCGTGTTCCCACCTCTCCTCTGGTGCTCCACCATCACCCCCACGGCCCCTACGGCAGAACAAGTTCCAAGGGAAGGTGTTTGACTTTGTTACCAAGCAAGTGTTCGACATAACCATCATGATCCTGATTTGTCTTAACATGGTGACCATGATGGTGGAGACAGATGATCAAAGCGAGCTCAAAACATCTGTCCTCTACAAGATAAACCTGGTCTTCATCGTGATCTTCACTGGGGAGTGTGTGCTCAAGATGTTTGCCCTGCGTTACTACTACTTCACTGTTGGCTGGAACATCTTCGACTTCGTGGTGGTCATCCTCTCCATCTTAGGTGAGTCCTGGTGGTCCCACCAGTTCCTCGGGGATCCCACTGGATAAAGGGGAGTGGAAATGGTCTCACCAATCCACAGCCATTGTCACTGTCACTGGCTCCCACTTCCCTCTGAGCAGGGCCAAGCCAGCAGAAACCTGAGACAAGAGGGATGTGAGGCCACCCCATGCCACCAGGCTGGGTGAGGAGCCTGGGGTGTCTCTCACCCCTCCTTGGTGTTATTTCCCCTTCTCTGCATGCTGCTGAAATGGAGCAGCCAGTCTTTAACCCTTGGGTCTGTGCTCAGGGTTTATTTTCTAATATATCCTCTCTGTCCCTGGAGGAGCAGAGCATTGTGTGCCATCAGGGGTGGCCTCATCTCCCTGTGTCTGCCCAGGTCTGGCACATGGAGCAGAGTTAGGGAGACCAAACCCTTCCTGGTGGCTGCAGACCATGAAAAGCTCACCTCTCCTTCATCCTTTCACAGGTATCGTCCTCTCTGACATCATAGAGAAGTACTTTGTGTCACCCACCCTCTTCAGGGTCATCAGGCTGGCCAGGATCGGCCGTGTCCTCCGGCTCATCCGAGGGGCAAAAGGCATCCGGACCCTCCTCTTTGCTCTGATGATGTCCCTGCCCGCCCTGTTCAACATCGGCCTCCTGCTTTTCCTCGTCATGTTCATCTACTCCATCTTCGGGATGTCCAACTTTGCCTACGTGAAGAAGGAGTCGGGGATCGACGACATCTTCAACTTCGAAACTTTTGGGAACAGCATCATCTGCCTCTTCCAGATCACCACGTCGGCCGGATGGGATGGGCTCCTCAACCCCATCCTGAACAGCGGCCCCCCGGACTGCGACCCCGAGCTGGAAAACCCTGGCAGTTCGGTGAAAGGGGACTGTGGGAACCCCTCCATCGGCATCTTCTTCTTCTGCAGCTACATCATCATTTCCTTTCTCATCGTGGTGAACATGTACATCGCCATCATCCTGGAGAACTTCAACGTGGCCACGGAGGAGAGCAGCGAGCCCCTCTGCGAAGATGATTTTGAGATGTTTTATGAAACCTGGGAGAAGTTTGACCCGGATGCCACCCAGTTCATTGCGTACAGCACCTTGTCTGACTTCGTAGACACCTTGCAGGAGCCACTGAAAATTCCCAAGCCAAACAAGATCAAACTAATCACCATGGATCTCCCGATGGTTGCCGGGGACAAAATCCACTGCCTGGACATCCTCTTTGCCCTGACTAAGGAAGTGCTGGGAGACTCAGGAGAGATGGATGCCTTGAAGGCCAGCATGGAGGAGAAGTTCATGGCTGCAAACCCCTCGAAGGTGTCCTATGAGCCCATCACCACCACTCTGAAACGGAAACACGAGGAAGTCTGTGCCACCAAAATCCAGAGGGCCTTCCGGAGGTACCTCCTGAGGCGCTCGGTGAAACAGGCATCCTACATGTACAGGCAGGGCAAGGACGAGGACTCCCCGAGCGAGGATGCGCCCGAGAAGGAAGGTCTGATCGCCACCAAAATGCAGGAGATCTATGGGAACAGTGGGACAGGTGGGGAGACAACCCCTGCCATTGGCCTGGAGCCCGTTCCCAGCTCAGAGACGCGAGAGGCTCCTGAGGAAGCAAAAGCTTGGGATAAGGAACGCGTGGTGAAGGAGTCGCTGGTGTAACAGAAGGAGCTTCCACCTCTGGCCCAGCCTGAAGAGACTTCATTTGTGTCTCCTGTTCAAGAGCTCTTCCATGCACAGATCACTAGATCTTAGATTTTGAGCTAATTTCGGATGTTTCAAGCAGCCACCTTTCGGCGCAGGGTCTCCTCCCTGGGTTTTCCAGCTCACTGCACTTGCAAAGAGTTTAATTATTTGTCTTACGAGAATTGAATGTGAAATCTGTTGCTGGTGAAAGAGAAGCATGTTAGTTCTGAAATGATCTCACCACGGTAACGATGTTTTTCAGTCATTAACAAAAGAGTATGACTGTCCTTTCACTTAGAGTATTTATTTATTAATGTTATTTCACAATTAAGAGATTTTCTTGTATATTATTCTTCCAGAGCACAGTGAAAGATGAGCCAAGTGAAATAACATTAATAATAATTACAGAAAACACACAGTTTTGTGAGCAAAAATCTCCAAAGTCTTAAAGTAGCACCTTTCTTTTGAATCTTTGAATAAGCTTGATGATTATTTTTTGTTACCTACAGAGAAAGTGCAATTAAGTCTTAAAAATTGGTTTGCATAGCCAAAGCAAAGCATCTGCAGAAACGTTCTCAGGGTTAAATATCAGGTTTTCAAGGTCTCTGAATATGCATTGAAACCATAAATCATTCAGGGCTCTACAATACGAATGTAAACACTATTTATAGTCATGGTTTTTCTCTGTTTTCCCGTTTCATCCGGATTTTGCGGCAGGAAAGCAATGGGCAAAAGGTAGGGTTTGGAAAACCTCCTCCAAGAATCCCCAGTCTCTGTGGCAGAACCTTCCAGGGTTTTTCCTAGCCCCACTGCGAGAGGAAATGTCCCATTGGAGCGCTCCTGGTTGGCGTTCCCAACGTCTTCTTTGTTAGTGTTAATTAATGAGATGGATCCTCAGGGATCGGAGCAGGTGTTTGAACGATCCTTTCCATGAGCTGCTTCAATGGGGTCCCTTAAATCCCACCCAAGCCCCAGGGGGCTCAATGCAGCGTGTGAGTCCCAAAATCCTCAGGCAGAGCTTCCTTCCCTTGGCTGGGGCTCCAGAGAGGAGCTGGTGGCACGTGCTGGGGGGTCTCTGTAGATCTCGATGGGGCCAGGCTGGTCCTCACCAGGAATCCTCTGGGCAGAGGAGTGTTTTCCCACAGGAAAAAGAATTTTGCTGCTCTTTACAAAGGTGGGCAAAAGGAAAGAAAATCAAGAAAAACAGCCCCGGCACAGGGTGCCCAGAGAAGCTGTGGCTGCCCCAGCCCTGGAAGGGTTCAGTTCCAGTCTGGATGGAACTTGGAGCAACCTGGGCTGGTGGAAGGTGTCCCTGCCCATGGCAGGGGGGTGGAACAAGATGAGCTTTAAGGTCCCTTCCAGCCCAAAGTGTTCTGTGATTCTATGAAAAATGCGTGAAAGGCCCCGAGTTCACCCCTGACCACCTCCCGCCTTCGAAAGGAGAAAAAAAAAACCCCTCATGAGATCAAAACAAACACGAACCAAAACCTCTTCCAGTTAAAACAAGGGCTGCTTCTTGAAGCCAAAGGGTCTGTCTTTTTGTATTATTATAATTACTTTCTTTTCTCGGGCTGAGTTGGGCGCTGAGCCGTTCCGGATGCCCCACGGTCAGGCTGGCCAGGAGCAGTGCTGAGCTTGCTTTGACCCCCGTGTCATCCCTTGTGCTTTCCTTTCCATGTTCGTGCTCCCTGGAACAGGAGCCTGAGCTGCTGTGCCTGGCGTTCCCGTGGGAAGCACCTGTGGCACGGCGGTTCCCAGCCCGGATTGTGGTTCACAATCGATGCTGCTTGTACGTCTGTGTCGTCAGTGATGGGAAAAAAATGCCCCAGAGCAGGATTTGTGTGAGCTAAAGCCTCTTTTCTTTGTACATTTCTTAAAATAAACAACTGTAAATGATCTGTTATTAGGATACCAAATGCGTTGGGGTGTGTTGGGGGAGGGGGAATGTTTTCCCTGCTCTGGGAGGGGTGAGTGGCCACTCCCTTTGCTCCAGAGCTTGGCCTTGGACCTGCCATCCTCAGCAGGGCTCGGTGGTCTCATCCTGCACAAGAGACCCCCAAGAACCTCCAAACCAGCCCCCAAAGCTTCTGCTCTGCTCATGAACCCATCCCCTGGAGCCTTCGGCACTCACAGTGATGACCCCAACTCTGGGAGCTACAGGAGATGCTGCTGCAGGTTCCAAGGAGAGGGGTGGGCTTGGAGGAGGTGCCCACCCCCTGAGCTGCCCCCATGCCAGGCTCTGTGGGGCCAAACCTGCCGAAGCAGCCACGTGGGAGCAGGTCAGCATCGCAGGGAGAAGGCAGTGGTGGGTGAAGGGTGTTTCTGCGTCAGCGTGTGGCTGGAGGAGGAGACGCCTCGGGGACCCACTGACGTCCCCGAGGGCCACAGCATGGCCGTGTTTTTGCTCTCGCTGGAACAGCTCGTCCCAGGGCTCGTGAAATTCAAGTTGGGAGCAGCGTGGTACCAACGCAGGCAGGGGGCTGGGAGGGGGTGGTGGCACAGCCCTGGAAAGGACAGCAGTGAAACCCAAACCCTGATGAATAGGGGATGGGCTGGGGAAGGCGCAGCTGCCCAGCAGTGGCTCTGGACTGTGGGTTATGGAGCCAGGGTGGTCCAGGGGAAGAGGCACGGGGACAGAGGACCCTCCCGTGGGACCCCCAGGTCCCTCTGCGCCCAATGCCAGAGGTTTGCAAGAGGTTACAGGGGACTTCAAGGGGAGCCCAAGCCCTTCTGTCCCGGGTCTGTGCCCATTCCAGGGTGCCAAGGAGCTCCTGGGCAGCCCAGTGGGTGATTTGGCCAAGGTCACTGCAAACCCTCCTTACCTTGTGCCACACTGCTGGTTTTACCTTCCAAGGCTTTCCCAAGCATCTCCAGCATCCAGCTCCCACCTCCAGCCCCTGGGGTTTGATAAAAACCCCTCCAGTGCCCACTGGGCACTTGGGCATCCCATTGCCTTTGCCTTGCAGGGATGCTTTTCCAGCAATACCCAATGGCAGCAGGGACTCAGCAACACAGCCCCTTCTCCTGCAGTGCCAGGAGAAGGCACCTCTCCCATCATCCATCTTTCCCACACAGAGCCAGTATTTCTCTGGGGAAACTCTGAAACTTCTCTGGAAAACTTTATTTCTCTTTATTTCTCTTGTTTTCTGTCCCGTTGCATACAAGGTGAGGCTCAGGCTCGTTTCCAACATCCGCCGGATGCTCAGAACTGGCAAAAACCCACCAAACTTGCAGAAGATGAAGGTTTGGGGACGTCCCAGGCAGTGGCACCCGGGCTCTGGGGACAAGCATGACTGGCAAAAGTACCCAAAGGTGTTTTTCACTTGAAGTTACAGCTCAGTGCTCACCCACAGCTGGTAACATGCCACAGCCAGGGGGCATGGCATGGAGGGGAACTGTGCTGTGCACCAGAGCTCACCTTGGGGTGCCTCACTGGGCTTCCCCAGGGCCTGGTTGTCTCCAAAGCATTCATGGAGAAGGGTCTTGGTCATGGCAAACCGTCTGGCGAAGGGGTGGGCATGGCTGGTGCCCAGGGAGGGGACACCTTATTTTGGTCATCTCTGGCCTGGAAGTGTTTAAAACATGTGTGGATGCAGCACTTAAGGACATGGTTTAGTGGTGAACATGGTGGTGGTGCTGGGCTGATGATTGGACTTGATCTTGAAGGTCTTTTCCAGCCTTAAGGATTCCATGATTCTATCACTCTAGATTTCGCCTTTCCCTGGAAGGGTGGCTGCAGGGACGCTCTGGGATGCAGGGATGGGATTTGGGAGACTGATCCCACTACACCCCACAGCAAACAACCCCATAAACATCCTCTGATCTTACGCCTGCTCAAATTCTGGACAACTGGGCCAACATCAACCCCTGCCCATTGCCTGCAGGGCCAAACATGCTGGGGGCATCTTTGGAGCTGGAGTAAAACCCTCCATCCTCTACCCTCCACAGATATGGCCAGGATGAAGTCACACCCTGCTCCCTGGTCTCATTCCCTGTGCTTATCCCAGGTTTGGCATCACCAAGTGCTTTGCAGGTGGGCTCATGTCCAGCTCTGCTGCAGATCCACCAACAGTGGTGGTGACCTCCGTCAGATATCAGCACCACAGCGAGCACAGCCTGGGGACACAGGGCTGGACAGGGCACAGGGACACAAGGATGGGCAGTGCCCAGGGACACAGAGCTGGGCAGTGCCCAGGAACATGGAGCTGAACAGGGCACAAGGGGCACGGGGCTGGACAGTGCCCAGGGACATGAGGATGGGCAGTGCCCAAGGACATAAGGATAGGCAGTGTCCAGGGACAAGGACAGGGCACAGAGACATGGAGCTGTACAGTGCCCAGGGCACAGGCACCAGCAGCCCCAGCGTCTGCACTGCATTCAAAACCATCCCCGAGGGGAAAGTCCCCAGCGAGGAGGATTTACATGAGCAGGAAAGGGGCCGTCTCGTGTAGCAGCAGCTTTGCCATTTTTAGGTAGTTTTCAGCAGTAGTGGGACCCGGCCGGCGGGAGCGGCCGCTGCGTTTGCAGAGGCAAAGGCTGGATGTTTCCTTGCCTTGAGTGGTGAAACATGGCTCAAATGTGCACGAGGCTCTGGGCGCTCCAGGTGAACCTCTGGCTGCTGGCTCTGGTCACAGGTAGGCATCAAACAGGGTTGGCACTTCAGAGCAAGGAGATGCTCTGGCATGTGCCCCTCGCTGAGGGGCTTCACGCAGCTCTGCATTTCACTGTGTTGGTTTTGAGCTTTGCTCTGGCCTCTCTCAGCCTTGCTCTGGGCTCCTGGAAGCCTCTCAGGTGCAGCAGAGCCCTGGGGGGACATGCAGGGCTCAGGACTAAACATCTGTCTTGGGTTTGGGGTTTTGCTTCTTGGTTTTTTTGCCTTTGGGGTGTGGGGACAGGACACGTTCTCGGGTGGTCAGGTGCTTCGGCAGGAGCGGGTGCAGAGCCTGCCTGGCTGTGGTTGCAGGTGTCAGGAAAGAATTGTTGAGGGGTTTTTAGCTATTTATTGCTCTCAAAGGCCTGAGGATGGGGTTGGCACATCACTGAGGCCATGGCCAAGACACAATCCTTTGCTCTGTGGGGTTCAGTGCCCAGGAGTGGAGGAGAAATGGGAGGAAAAAGGCTTGTGGTGGAGATTTGTGGGCCCTGTGTGAACACCCTTGTGCTGGCATCCCCATGGAAAAGCAGCAGCTAAACCCAGGACATGACTCCTGTCACCTTCCAACCCCTCTTGCCTGGTGCAGGAACACCCATGAGAACCTGCAGCAGATTCCTTGGAGGGAGAAATTTGTGCCCATGGGGGGAAGGGCATTTAAAGGGTTTCTTTGGTGGCCACACAAGTCCAGAAGGGATTTGAGGGTTTCAGCCTGGTTCTCATGGTGGCTTCAAGGGAGTACAGACAAAGCTCAGCCCACTCATGGCTGCAATGGAGCTCCTGGTTTGGAGGGGGGTGAGGCCTTTCAGGGTGAGGGACCATCCTGCTCTTCATTTAGAAACACCAACAGAACATGGAGAGCAAAGCTGTGTGTCCCACTGGCTGGTGGCACTGACATGTACCCAGTGCTCTGCCCAAACAAGGCACATCTCCCCACCCTGGAAAAAAGTTGAAATGAGGCTGGAGTGGGGAATTCACCTGCTGGAGGTGAGCAGGGCAGCACAGACATGGAAGTGGCTCTGGGACAGGGAGAGCAGCCCATGGCCGAGCCAGGGCATGCCTGGGGCAGGGGATTTGCAACAGGGTGGTATAGCTCAGGCTGGGGAATTGAATATTTCTTCTTCTTCCTATTCTTCTTTTTCTTCTGAGGGGGGCAGCGGGGCAGGGGGGGGGCGGGGGGGGGCAGGGGTGCAGCTGCCCCAGCGTGCTGGGAGGTGGTGCAGCCCCCACCTCCGTGCCAAGCTTCTCCACAGCAAAGTTTGGTGAACCTTCAGCAAAGACAGAGCTGGGCACTGAAGCGGGGCAGTAAACAGGGCTGGTGCTTCCTGCCCAGCTGCGGCAAGAGGAACTGAGGCACAGGGGCACTGGAGCTGCAGGCAGAGGCACCCATGGGGGCTGGGGGGTCCCCACCTCACCCCGCTTCCTGCAGATCCCACAGCTCCAACCCACAGCCCTTGTCCAGGGGACTGTGTGGTCCCAGGGGCTGAGAACCACCCTGGCCATCCCAGGGCTCCGAGTCCAGGGAAGTCCCAGCAGGGAATGTGTTTCTGATGGATTCAGAGTGTCAGTAGAGAGGAGGGTGTGTCTGAACCCTTCCTGAGAGGCACCACCTCAGGGTCATTAATAGTGAAGGCACTGGGGTGTGAACCCGAAAGCAGCTTGGAGAACATTCAGGAGATAAGATGGAAATAGAAGGGTTTGTGCCCAAACCTGCACTGCCCCGTCCCCCGAGCAGGGCTGTGCTCACACTCCACAGCACTCCATCCTGTATGGACTGGGCACAAAGGACTCACGGTATGTGCCGTCCGTGGGGGGCATTCCCCACGGGCTTGTCCTCTGTGGCCTCCTGGCCACTGTCACAGGGCTCTTCTTCTGTCTTGCAGGTGGGATCTCAGCAGACACCAACAACACCAGCAACAGCACAGGTACCTACCTCTCAGACCCACTGGGCTCTTCCCCTGCCTGTGCCCCTGGGGTCTCTCCCATCCCCACTGGCCATGTCCCTGCAGAGCTGATGTGCCTCAAGGCCTTTCCCACCACAAAGACCATTCCCAGGATGTGACCTCCTCCATGGCACATCTCCAGCCCTGCACCTTCCCCTCCCTCTAGAAAGCCGGATCTGTTTTGTCTTTCCTAAGCACCACCCACAGATTTTCCCTCTGCATTTGCAGAGGATGTTGTATGAACAAGCCTTTCCTTGGGACCAGGCACTGGGCTCTTGGCATGGCACTTGTGCCATTCCCACCCACAGGGCACTAAACATGAACTCTGTAATGCAAAGAGCCCTCAAACTCACCACTCTGGGATGAAAACATGGCAAAAAATATAAAATATAGCAAAACACACACAAAAAAGTGGAAGTCTGAGAGAACCCAGCTGGGGAGACAGGGCTGTCCCAGCAATGCTCCATGGTGCCAGCACTGGCTGTAATTTTGGAGCTGGGATTAATGAGATGTACACAGAGATGGGTGGGAGCAGCATGGAAGTATTGGAGCGAAGACATTCCCACAGAAAACTGGAGTTTTCATTAAAACCATGTATCCACCAAAAGGCTCTGATTTCATAGAATCACAGAATATCATGAGCTGGGAGATGATCCTGGGTCCACAAGGATCATCCAGTCCAACTCCTGGCCCTGCACAGACACCCCAACAATCCCACCCTGCCCCTGAGAGTGTTTTCCAAACACTCCTTGAGCTCTGGCACGTCTGGGGCCATGACCCTGGGGAGCCTGTAGGCTAATTCACCAAAACAAAGCTGAATGCTCAAAGGCAATATAATCCATGGAAATGTGGGAGATGCTGGGGGGATCTCATGGGTGCCAGGCCTGTGACCACCCCTGTCCCCTGCAGACGGCAGGTGCCCCCCCGTGCACCAGCACCCGCGTTACGTGGCTGTCAAGAAGAACATGCCCATCTACTTCATCTGCTACTCCCACGACCCCAAAAACATGCAGTGGTACAAGACAGAAGAGAAGCGCAAGGACATCTTGGGGCTGAATGAGAGCACCTCCCACTACAGCATCCAGAGGACAGACACCTTCATCAACTTCACCATCTTCAGGACCACCTTCGAGGACAGCGCGATCTACGTGTGTGACAGAAAGAACATCTCGGAGAAGAAGCACCTGCACGCCTGTGGGACAGAGCTCAGAGTTATGGGTGAGTGGGAGCTCCCCATCCCCTCTGCACCCCAGGAGATGCTCTTTCTCCTCATCTCACCCTTCCCTCTGCACATGAACCCCACATCATGCTCCTACACATCCACCTCTCCCTGTGCTGGTGGGACCCCCTCAGATAACTGTGGGCTGTTGCTTCATGGCACCACAGAGGTTTGGTTCCTCATTGCCAGCACCAAGCAGCAGGACAACCTACTCTGGTTTGCCCTGGCATGTCCATCCTGCAAAAACACACCCCAGGGATCACGTTCCTCCAATAAATGAGATTCATCCTGCTCCTGGCCAGTGATGGGTTTTACCCAAGGGCTGGGCCCTGATGCCGATCACGGGGCAGTTTGCAGTGCTCTGGTCTCTCCCAGTGTGGAGGACAAGTCACCCTGATCCCTCCATCCCCCCTGGCTGACACATCAGCCTGTGGCCATGGCAAGCTCATCCCCACTCCCCGGGAGCCTGGCACAGAGGTGAGACTCGGGCTCTCCCTGTGCTTTTGCTCCCAGGTCACAGCAGCATCAAGCAGATGGAGAACAGGAACACCCTGAAAGACGCCATCATCATCATCCAGTCCATCCTGCTTGTCATCCTCATCAGCATCCCCATACTCTTCTTGCTAGATAAAGTAAGTGACAGTGTCTGCAGCAGTGGGGATGTCCTCAGCTGTGCCACTGTGGTGCTCACAAGGGTGTCCTGCACCCTGGGCAGGACAGTGCTGGGCGTGTTTGGGGCTGAAGTGGGAAAACAGGCATCTAAAACGCTGTGTGGGACTGCATGGATTTGCCTGTGGAAGTGGTGGGACCTGGCCTGAGGGACCAAGGCTGGGGACAGGGGATCTGGGTGGGTGCTGATACCGACCTGTGACTCTCCTCCCCATAGGGTGAAGGCAAGAAATACCCAGAGGAGGACCACACCTATGAGGTAATTAAACACAGAAGGACCTCTCTAATATCAACCAGAGCTTTGAAACAGGCAGTTGTGCCCTTGTTGGGTGCCTGCTGGGTGCCACCAGCCCTTGCAGCCTCCTTCCTTGGGAGGAAGATCTGGGCACCTTCCTCCTCAGTGCCTGTGGCACATCAGCCATAAAGAGCTGCTTGTAGAACCAAGTCAAGCTCAGTGCACATCCAGCCATCTCTCTGCATCTTCTCCCTCTCAGAACCTGCTCCAGGATAAGGGAGAATAGCCTGGAGATGGAGCCCCACTTGAGGGCCCTATGTGGGGATGTGCTGTGGATGAAACCACGGTCTTCCTCCCATGCCTCAACCTCCTTCTTGTTGGTGCAGGGGCTGGAGGTGGAGCAGATAGCCACCTACGAGGACATCACTCCTTTCCGGGATGTGAAGGCCAAGTGGACAGTTGGGGAGCACCCGGGTGAAGAGTGAGGGGTCCTGCACCCACCAGCGCCCTGCCAGGACCCTGCCAGCCCCTGTGGGGATGGATGCCCTGGCCCACAGCTCTGCCGGATCCCGGGCTGCAATGCCGGGCTGCAAACCACCTCCAGCACCCTCGCACAGGGCTCGGACCCTGCTGCCCTCGGGTGCTGGCTTTGCCGTGCCCTCGAGGCTGCCCTGCCCTGGCTGTCGCTGTGCCCGCCCTGCTGATGAACCCCCAAAGCCTGTGCAGAGATTAGGAGCCACCTGTGATCCCCCCAACACCAAAATGGCCCCACACCCTGCCAGCCCCACATCCTGGGCAGTCCCACATCCCTGGGCACATCCACATCCCTGGGTATATCCACACCCCAAGCAGCCCCACACTCTGAGCAGCCCCCATACCCCGAGCCAGACCCACACCCTGGGCAGCCCCACACCCTGGGCAGTCCCACATCCCTGGGCACATCCACATCCTGGGCAACCCCACACCCTGGGCAGTCCCACATCCCTGGGCATCCCCATATCCCTGGGCAGACCCACATCCCTGGGCATCCCCATATCCCTGGGCAGACCCATACCCTGGGCAGATCCACCTCTCTGGGCAGACCCACATCCTGGGCAGCCCCACACCCTGGGCAGAACCACATCCGCAGCCAGACGCACCCCCTGGGCAGCCCCATATCCTTGGCAGCCCTACACCATGGGCATCCCCATATCCCTGGGCAGACCCACACCCTGGGCAGATCCACATCCCCAGCCAGACCCACACCCCAGCACTGAGCTCCTGTGTGGTTCATCAGTGGAAGTACTGGGGGAAGGTGGGTCTCCTCCAGCCTCACCAGCCCTGGGAAGGAGAGGACCAGGCATGACCAAACTCCGGCTACAAGGACCCTCCTGCTGCAGAGGAGCCGAGGTGAGCAGCACCATGTGGGTGTTGTGAGAAGTGGATTTTGGGCCACTCTTTAGCTGTGAAGCCATGGATGTGTCCACAGACCAAGCCAGCAAATGTTTGAGATGGAGGAGCCTCCAAAAGCACCTGTTTCTCCCCAAAGACTACCAGGAAACTTGAGGAGACAGGTCCCACCCAAAGGGCTGCTCCTCCCCAGGCAGGAGCTGGCCTGTGCCACAAGGACATCCCCATGGTGAGGGACACGTGTGACCTCAGAACCTACGGAAAAGCTGTAGATTGTGGGACACAAACCTCCAACTGCTTTTTGAAACCCTAATAAAGGTAATGGGTAAACCATCATTCTGCTCCATCCCGTCATGCCCGGTCCAGGGTTGTCCCATAAGCCTGGTGCCAGTGCCCTGGGATGCCCTGGGAAGAAGGAGCAGCTTTTTGTGGGTCCAACTCAGCTAAAAAACAAACTTCAGCCCTTCAAACCTCACCCTGAGAGTGGGCAGGGATGGAAAGGAGCATCTCCAGGGTCCAAAGCACGAGAACAGGGCCAGGAGCTCCACTCATGACTACATCTGGTGTCGCAGGAGAGGCTAAAATACATTTGGAGAGGAGCAGAGCGGTGCTAATTGGGTTTGTTAATAAAAGAGCAGCTGTGGGGAGTGGGCTCAGGGCCAGCTGGACCCCCAAAGCAGGGCTGGGTGGCCACAGGGGTGCAGGAGACAGCACAATGGGATGACAAGGATGTTGTGGCTCAAACTCTTGTCAACCTCAGATTGCCCAGGGCCCCTGTGCCTCTCTGGCTCACAATATTTTGGGCTCCAAGAGGCAGCTGGAACTGCTCCACACCCCAAAACAGCCAGAGGAGGGTAAAATTATGAGCAAACAGGGCTTTTCATTAGGAACAGGATGGTTCTTGTTTACCAATAAACCACCTCCATGAAAAATGTGAATTCTGTTTAAATAGCACAAAACCAGCATTTTGAAATTGAATTTTACTGGTTGAATAAAACTCCCCCAGATTAGTTCAACCACACGTATATAAAAGTTGCTTTAACATATTTTATTTATAAAACTGATTAATTAAAGAAAGGAGCATTCACAGTGGGAGAAAAGAACTGGCTGTTCCTGGTTTCCATGTTTGCTAAGATTTTAGGACTAGCAGAGCTCATTCCCCCATCCCTTGTTTTCAGTGTCCAAAGGGAAGAGGAAGGGACATTTTCTGCCCTTCCGAGCTCTGTGTAAACAACTCACTCAAGTGACTGAACCGAAGAATGCACAAAATAAGGAGAATCTGCTCTTTGCACCTAGAGAGGAACCACCGGTGTCAAAAGCACTTTCAGCACCCCCAGTTCTGCTCTGCTGCTCCAGAGGCTTTGGCTTTCTTTAAAATGCCAGAAGCAATTAGATATTTCTGAAGTGATACTGGTTTATTTTAAATGCTTAGACTAGTTTCTAGGGAGCCTAGAGATGGGGGTTGGTTTAATTCTGTATTGAGATAGGTCTGTGTTTAAAATGCATATAATGTAAATAAATATATGTGAGTATTTACAGTCCAGACTCTGTGTTTTGTCCTGATTTCTATCATAGAATCACACAGTCATTTAGGTTGGAAAAACTCTTTGAGATCAGCAAGTCCCTCCAGCACTGCCAAGGCCGCCACTGACCCCTGTCCCCAAGTGCCACATCCACGTGGCTTTTAAACCCCTCCAGGGGTGGGGACTCCCCCACTGCCCTGGGCAGCTGTGCCGGGGCTGGACAAACATTTTGGGGAAGAAACTGTCCCTAATATCCAACTTAAACCTTCCCTGGCACACAGTGGGAGAAGAGACCGACCCCCACCCATCTACAACCTCTGCCCAGGTAATTGTAGAGAGCAGGAATCCCTGTTTCCCTGCCTCCAGTGGGATGCTCAGACAGACCCACGGGCTTGCAGTCCTCGCTCTCTTCAGCCTCATCTTTCCAAGTGAAACTGAGCAGTTCCATCTCCAGGAAAACAAAACATAAATCTGGACAGGAATTTACCCTCAGGGCAGTGAGCTGGCAGAGGCATCACCCCACACTGAAACCTCTGCAGAGTGTGGACGGTGGGCTGGCAGCAGCTCCCTGCTCAGGGTTGCCCGGCTGTACTCACCCATGGGGGTGGTAAGATGTTCCTCACACAGCCACCCACCCCGGGGGTCCCCAGGATATCCAGGGAACACACATGCTTCCAGGGAAAATTGTTTCACTTTGTTTTGATGCTCAGGGTAAGGTGGGTGGACCTGGGACCAACCCAAAGAGAATTGAGAGATTTTTAATTTTTTTCTCTTTCAAAGAAAAAAAAAAAAAAAAAAAAAAAATTAAAAAAAAAAAAAAAAAAAAAACAACCCAACCCAAACCCCCCCCCCCCACCCCCCCGCAAAAAAAAAAAAACAAAAAAAAACCAAAAGGAGTTTGGAAATCGCAGAGTGTGGGGCTGCTTTAGGAGCTGGGGTGCTTTGGGTTGCAAACTGCGGGCGTTTAAAAGCTCCGGAAAGCCGGGCTGAGGTTTGAGAGCCGCTTATGCAACCGCGGCCGTGCCCGGCCCGGCACTGCAGTCACGCACCGCCTTCTGCCTCGTTTACCGCCCAGCAGCGATCGGGGGCAAAGCCAGCCCGGGGCAGCGGCACGGCCCGGATCGGCCCGGCCCCGCCGAGCTTGGCTGCAGCACAGACATCCTGCATCTCACACCGTGCGCTCGCTGGAGAGATGGAGAAGCATCAAGGGATGCGCGCAGGATGCGGGCATGAGGTGCTGCGGGGCTACCTCGAGCCCTGCGGGCAGCTTTGGGCAGCACAGTATAAAAAAGGCGTTAATTAAAGAGCATCAAAGGAGGCCGTGAGAATGGGGAAGGGTTTGGAGGGGATGTTGTACGAGCAGGCTGAGGGCACTTGGTTTGTTCAGCCTGGGGAAGAGGAAACTGAGGTCAGACCTCATCGGTGTCTTCAGCATCCTCACAAAGGGAAGCGAAGGGGCAGCTCCGATCTCTGCTCTCCATGGCCAGTTACAGGACTCGAGGAAACAACTGAACCTGAGCTGGGGGAGATTTAGATTGGATTTCAGGGAAAGGCCCTTCCCCCAGAGGGTGGTGGGCACTGAGCAGGCTCCCCAGGGCAGTGGGCACGGCCCCGAGGCTGCCAGAGCTCCAGGAGGGTTTGGACAATGATCTGAGGGACAGGGTGGGATTGTTGGGGTGTCTGTGCAGGGCCAGGGGTTGGGCTGGATGGTCCTTGGGGGTACCTTCCAGCTCAGCATATTCTGTGATTCTGTGACTCCCAGGCAGCAGCGCCTGGGCAGGGCTGGGGAGCTGCTGCTCTGCTCATCTCTGACAAATATTGACATATTGAAACACAGCTCAGAGTAGCAAAACACAAAAACACACCCAGATGTTGGCAGCTATTGGGTGACAGGACACCTGACACTGCAGGACCCACTGTTCCCTCTTCTCCAGGGGCTGACATTTACCCTGTGGCACCACCACGTCTCCAGCAGCAACACCCGGGGGCTTCTCGGAAGAGCCAGAGCTCTCGCCATGGTTATTAAGCAGCTCTCCAGCCTCTGCTCCAGCTGCCCCGGGGGTGCTGCTGCTGCTGGGAAACCAGAGCCACACTGGGGGCATGGAAAACCCGGGGCCTGGGACAGCCAAAACCCTTCCTGACCCGGGACAGTCGCTGAACACCAGAAAAAGGGCCAAAAAAGGGGGGTTTGGGGCAATCAGTGCTTTATGTAAAAATATTCTAAGCTCTCCCTGGAGTTGCCTATCCCAGGTTTTGTCTTGTTTTTCTCGAAAGCAGGGATAGTGTGCTGTGTCCTTTCCTCTTCAAGGTCAGCTTGGACGGGGCTTGGAGCAACCTGGGCTAGTGGAAGGTGTCTCTGCCCGTGGCAGGGTGGGGAACTGGGTGATCTTTAAGGGCCCTTCCAACCCAAACCATTCTGTGATTCCATGATTCCTTTCTCCATCTCCTCCACCTCCTTTACAAACCCACCCACTCCTTAATCCAGAGGTATTTCACATTTGCATCTCAGGCAAGAGCAGGAAGATGCTCATAACCAGATCTTCCCATAGCCTTGTCCAGCTGAGGATGAGAGAACATCTGGATCTGTGGAGGACAGTCTGGAATCCACACAAGCCCCTGGGCAGGACAGCTCCTTGTCACATCTTTGGCAAACCAGCCCAGCAAAACCATTTGCTGAACTTTTGACATTTTGATAGACTTTGGAAGCAATTCCTTGGCTGAAATGGGATTCATGTGACAGAATCCATCCAGCTCTATCCTCAGTAAAACAATATAGAGGAAAATACCACAGAATCATGGAATCCTTTAGGTTGGAAAGCTTCCAAAATCAGCAAGTCAAACCATCCCCCAGTACTGCCAAGGCCACCACTAACCCATGTCCCCAAGTGCCACATCCACAGGGGATGGGGACTGCATCTCTGCCCTGGGCAGCTGTGCCAGGGCTGGACAACACTTTCTGTGAATAGATTTTCCCAGTATCTAACCTAAACCTCCGCTGGCACAACTCCCCACTTGCTTTAAGCCAGAAGTGTCCCAAACTGGTCAGCAGGCCAAGGCAGCAGAGCCAGGCAGGAACATCAGGTGGACATCACGAATTCCACCATGTAAAAGCACTGCTCTGATTTGGGATGGCTCTTGCAGTGATCAGGAAACTTCTAATTGTTTATTAACATCAGAATGTGGTGAAATCATGGAACACTGATTTAATCCCCAGGAAAACAACCTCCCCAACCTGCACACGTGTGTATCAGGGGTGTGATGAGGTGGCACCGCCGCGAGCACTTGTGCATTTATTCACGGGGAAGATGCAGAGCTGTTGCTGTAATCGTGGGCACACAGATCCATTTTAAACAGACCCCCTGCTATATAAGGGGGTACCTCCACAGCTGCCTTTACCAGATTAAAGGAGGAAATATTCAGTGTCAAGGAACACCTGAGCAACTCACCGGGCAGAAATGGCTCCAGGTACTTTTAATTTCTTTTTTTTTTTTTTTTTCCCAAGGATTGGCACTTCTCCTGTATGTGTTGGGTGATGGGAGATGACAGTGGGGTCGTTCTGTGGTGGGCTACACATTCTTTGCCATCCCTAAAGTAAAACATGGCAATTTATAAATCCAGCAAATCTTTCCCTGCAGTGTGACTTTAATCCATGAATTAATCTTCAGCCTAAACTGGGCAAGGAGAGGGTGGAGAACCTGAAGAAAAGGGTCAAGTCACAGTTATTACAGTTATTATTAGCATAAATCTTGGCATGGATTTGAAGACTTGTATTCCAATCCTAAGACAGGGATCAGGATGATGTCTAATGCTTATGACCAAGTCCCACAGGCTCCAGAGTTTCCTCCCCCAGTGGGTGTGTGGGATAAACTCTGGGGTCTTTGTAAGAACAGATGGACACTCCTGTTAAATGTCACAGGCTGGAAACCTTTAGGCTTGACAAATGCCACCAAATCCTCCAGGTCTGTCCCAGAGAGCCAAAGCAGCCGGACACAGCACAGGGAATGTCACCAGCTCTCATCCCACTGAGAGTAGACAGTGACACCCCAGCAAACCACGGCTAAAGCCAAGTGCTCCCAGGCCCTGCCTTCCCACGGGCAAGGCCTGTGGAAAAACACGAGTGTGTCAGGGGAAACCCCAGGGACACACCTCAGTTTTCATGGAGCAGCCATGACTCCAGGCAGGAATATGCTGCTGGAAACGCTGGGAGCAGCACAAGCCCTGCGGGCAGCTCTAGTGGAAGGGTGTCACTTTGAACGGTCCTGTGCAGGGCCAGGAGCTGGACTGGTGACGCCTGTGGGTCCCTCCCAGCTCAGAACACTCTGTGACTCTGTGGTTCACTTGATTTTGGGTGACCTCACCCACAGCGTCCTACAAGGCACTGAGGAAGGTGAGGGCTCAGCCAGCACGGACAGAAGAGGCTGGGAATGAACTCCCAGGTGCCACCCCCTCCTCAGCACAGTCCCCTGACACCCTCCTAACACCCTCCTCTCTGATTTGCTGCAGCGTCCTGGTTTTCTCCCCTGGCCATTGCTGTGATCACTCTGGGGCTGCAGTGGCCACAGCCAGCTGCCACCTTCCCGGCCATGCCCCTGTCCAGCCTGTTTGCCAACGCCGTGCTGAGGGCTCAGCACCTTCACCTCCTGGCTGCTGAGACCTACAAGGAGTTTGTAAGTGGTGTGCCCTCTGGGCACCTCCTCTGTGTGACTCTGGGGGCTTCAGGACTTCCCAGAGACTGAGACTTTGCGGCTGTAGGTGTCTTTGTCAGCTCTCAGTGAGGAGAAAGAGTCCACAAGTTGGGCAGAGCTGTCAGAACAGGTTATAAGGAGTCAGAATCTTCTTCTGTCCAGCGTTAAATTCTCCAAGTGGTATTTACTTCATATCTAGATTTGTATGTCATTTCAGCTGTCGACTGTAAACACTGAGTCAGGCTCAGCCCATTGACTCAGTCATGGCCAAGTAGGTCAAAATGGAGAAATGAGTTCAAACACCTCAAATTTCTGTGTACTTTCATTCTAAGAAGTTTCCAGTATTACAGTATTTCCAGCTGCACATTTTGGCACTTCTGAAGTCTGAACATCTCCCATTCTGTCCTCTGTTAGTATCTTACACACTAATCATATCTGTCTTTGCTGAGTATTTTTAGTTAGTATCTTACACTAATATTGTACAGCTACTAATTAGCTGTCCGATGTTTAAGTTTTGCTATTTAATATTGAAAGGAGACTGCCATTCCATCCTCATGCTCTCTCCCATCAGCCTGGACACTGTCTCTTCCTCTCAGCCCTCTGTCCCCTCTCTGACCCCCTCTGAGGGCCATTTCTGCACAGGGCCAGCTGGGAGGTGACACTGATACTTTGGAAGATTTCCCTGTATCCATCACCTTCAGCCCTTGGAGAGTCTGAGTGCTTAAAACCACCCAGTGCCTGCTGTTGCTTGGGCTGGCATGAGCTGTCCCTTCAGCAAGAGCTGCCCTTGGGGATCATCTACCCCTTGGGAGAACCAGTCCCACACGAGTTCACCTCAGCACCTTGCCCCAGTGAGAGGAAGACCTTTAGGGCCAGTAGTTATTGTGCCAACACCCAACCTCCTGTTTCCCACCCGGTGCAGAGGCACCTCCTGTCTCACATTCATTCCTTGCAGAGAGTAACTGTGCAGGACAGCTTGGGAAGGGTCTGGGACCTCCTCCAGTACCCAGGCAACAGATCTGAGGCTCTTTGGGATGTCTCCACAGGAACGCAGCTATATTCCAGAGGACCAAAGACACACCAACAAAAATTCCCAGGTGGCATATTGCTACTCAGAGACCATCCCTGCTCCCACGGGGAAGGAGGATGCCCAGCAGAAATCGGTGAGTTCTCTCCCTCAGGGCAAGCACAGACCTCTCTGAAGAGCCCCCTCTGCAGTAACAGAGGGTTTCCATCTGTGAGCACTTCGGTGCTTCCTCCCTCCTCTCCTTTCTTCACTATTTAAATCCTGCACGAGGAAAGACAGACTCTTCTAGGTTACACTTTAAACCATATCCCCACTTCAAGAATGAGAAAAATTTGTCTTCATAGGACATAGACCTGGGTGGTGCTTCTCGGGCTGAACACTTGCCTGCTGAAGCTGCAGGAGCAGTGACACACTTTGGGTCGCTCCAGGCTGTTCCAGAGGGAGCAGGACACGCTTCCAAATACCCCATGCACAGCTTTGACCCTTTCTTGTCTGAATTTCAGGACATGGAGCTCCTCCGTTTTTCCCTGGTCCTCATCCAGTCCTGGCTGACCCCGGTGCAGTACCTTGGCAAGGTGTTCACCAACAACCTGGTTTTTGGCACCTCAGACAGAGTGTATGAAAAGCTAAAGGACCTGGAAGAAGGGATCCAGGCTCTGATGAGGGTAAGTCACAGCACACAGCACAGCTGGGGAGGAAGAGAATTCCCAGACATGGGACACTCAGCTCTCAGGAACAGCACAACAAATCCCATGGCGAGGGTCCCTCCAACACTTACTGAATGGTTAAAGCACACTGAGGAAAAGAAGACAGAAATCCAAAATCAATCAACCCAAAGTGAAACAAATCCAAAACTATCTATGTGGAGGCTGGGAGGGACGAAAGGATGGGAAAGGGTAAGGATAAAAAGGAATATGGCCTAAAAGCCCACCAGCATTCACTTAGATTTAACAACATTTAACTTAACCCACAGCAGATGAAGTTAAACAATTTAGTAAAGGATTCATACAGGATTTACTACACCACAACAGTAACCCACAGTACTGACTGATTTACAACTCCAAAGTCCTTCAGAATCCAGGAGAGCAGCATTCCCAGGACATTTGCTATGCCATATCCACACAGACATAAAGAGTGTGGACAAGATACCTGTGAGAAATTTCCCTGGGATTCAGGGAAATCCTCACTTGGGATGCCTTTGGACCTTCTCAGCAGGCACAGGGCTGAGCCTGGAGGAGTGGGGGGGATCAATCCCAGATCTGCCATCAGTCGGGATCCTCTGAGTGCAGGAAACAGGAGGGTTGGGGCTCTGGGAGGTCACTGTCTCAGGAGAGCTTAGAGGGTCTCACTCAGCACCACTGGCTATAGGGATGTAAGAGATGCTTTAGTCAGAACCATTTTCCACCCTGGCCCCAGGCTGGGATGGTGACTTTCTTTGAAAGTTTGAGAACAAAACCACTTTCAGGCAAAAAATAAGTTTCCAAGATTGTTGGTTTAAAAAAATAAAAGCTGGTTAGACAGCACCAGTTCCTGGGAGCAGAGAGTGCTCCTGATCTGCTCAAGAGGAGCTTGGCCCAGGTCATAGACACAGACAATCACAGAAACAGGGAATCAGGGAATCACAGAATTGGGGAATCAGGGAGTCACAGAATCCCAGAATTACAGAAAGAGAGAATCACAGAATCAGGGAATCACAGAAACAGGGAATCACAGAAACAGGGAATGGCAGAATCACAGAATCACAGAATATGCTGAGTTGGACGGGACACACAAGGATCATCCAGTCCAACCCCTGGCCCTGCCCAGGACTATCCCCAAGAGTCACACCCTTTGCCTGAGAGTATTGTCCAAATGCTTCTTGAGTTCTGTCCGCCTCTGTGCTGTGGCCACCTCTCAGGTCCACCAAGACCAGGGATTAATAAGCATTTCTAGAACATAAAGCTGCCTGTGGAGAGGGTGGAAGCACCAACACAGGGCAAAACCCCTTGACCTCGCCCAAAGCTCAGCACTGGCTCCTCGGTGGATGCTCCACCTCCCCATCCTCCTGCAGGAGCTGGAGGAGCGGAGCCCGCGGGGCCCCCAGATCCTCAAACCCACCTACGAGAAGTTCGACGTCCACCTGCGCGGCGAGGACGCGCTGCTCAAGAACTACGGCCTCCTGTCCTGCTTCAAGAAGGACCTGCACAAGGTGGAGACCTACCTGAAGGTGATGATGTGCCGCCGCTCCGGAGAGGGGACCTGCTTGGTCTGAGCCCCGGGATGGATCCCAATCCCCATCCCGCTCCGTGCCCTCGGCCTCACCCGCCCTGCTCCCCCCGGGAGAAAAGTGGAGAATAAACCCGCTACTGCCAACAGGGTTCTGGTGTTTGGGGCAGAATGGGATGTTGTGGGAGAGGGAGAGACGAGCTGCCCATGGGACAGGGGAGATTTGGAGCAGGAGAGCGGGGATTTGGGGCTGGGAGGGTGGGATTGAGGGTGGCATGGTGGACTTGGGGATGGGATGGTGGATTTGGGGGTAGGAAGTGGATTTGGAGCTGGAAGGGTGGGTTTGAGGCTGGGATGGTGGATTTGGGGGAGGATTTGGGGCTGGGGAAGGATTTGGGAGTAGATTTGGGGCTAGGGGGTGGATTGGAGGCTGGGATGATGGATTTGGGGCTGGCCAGTGGATTTGACACTGGGACAGGGGATTTGGGGGTAGATTTGAGGCTGGGATGGTGGATTTGGGGATAGATTTGGGGCTGGGCAGTGGATTTGAGGAACGGGGAGTGGATTTGGGGGTACATTTGGGGCCTAGGGGTGGACTTGAGGGTTGAGGGTGAGGATTTGGGGCTGGGTGGTGGATTTGGGGCTGGAGGTGGATTTGGGTCTGAGGGGGTTGGATTTGGGGCCAGGTGGTGAGGATTTGAGGGCTGGGAATGGATTTGGGGGTGAACTTGTGGTTGAAGAAGTGGATTTGGGAGTGGGGATGTGGCTGTGGTGGTGGATTTGGGGCTGGGAGGGTGAGGATTTAGGGCTGAGTGGCAAATTTGGGCATAGAGGTGGATGTGGGGCTGGAGGGAGTATACGGGTCTGAGGAGGGTGGATTTGGGAGTGGATTTGGGAGTAGATTTTGGTTTGAGGAACGTGGATTTGGGAGTAGATTTGGGTCTGAGTGGGATAGACTTGGGGTTGGGGGGACTGGATTTGGGGCTGGGGAGATGACTTTGAGGCTGGGAGGGTAGATTTGGGGCCAGGGGACACAGTTGGGGCTGGGGGACAGATTTAGGGCTAAGGAGAGTGAATTTGGGGCTGAAGGGTGGATGTGAGTCTGAGAAGGGTGAATTTGGAACTGAGTGATAATGGTTTTGTGGCTGGGTGTGGATTTTGGAGTTAAATTTGCAGCTGAGGAAGTGGATTCAGGGCTGGGGGTGTGGATTTGGGGCTGGGGGGGTGAATTTGGGGCTGGGGTGGGCTGGGGGTAGATTTGGGTCTGAGGAGGATGGATTTGGGAGTAGATTCTGGTCTGAATGGGGATGGACTTGGGGCTGGGTGGTGGATTTGGGGCTGACAGAGTGGATTTGAGGCTGAGGCAGGGTAAATTTGGGCCTGGGGTGGGCTGGGCATAGATTTGGGTCTCAGGAGGTGGATTTGGGAAATTTGGGTCTGAGGAGGGTGGATTTGGGATATTCTGGTCTGAGCAAGGTGGACTTGGGGCTGAGTGGTGGATTTGGGGCTGAGTGGGATGGATTTATGGCTGGGGAGAGCAGAGCTGGGGCTTGGGGGATGGATTTGAGGTACTTTCCCCTCACATTCCCAGCCGTGCCCACACTCCAGGCTGAGGCAGGAGCGGGATGTGTGAGGAAGGAGCCAGGACCAGGCAATGGCAGCTCCAGCCCAGCCAGGGCAGAGGGGCTGGGACTTGCCAGGGGCCAGAGGAGCAGGGCCTGGGAGTCCCCCAGGGCTGGGGAGTGAGCTCTCTTCCCCCTCTGGAGCCAAAGTCCCAGTTCCCCCCATCTGCACTGAAGGCTTTACTAAGATGCTACTAGAACACTAATAATTGATTTTTAAATCCTTCCCTCTTTTCCCCTGGTTTTTTTTAACTTGTTTTTCAATAATTTTTCAGTTCCCTTGTCTCCTCACAGGGGTGTTGGGCCAGCCCAGGGTGATTTCAGCCCCAATTCCACGGCCAGATTCCAGCACAAGTGGAAGGGCTGGAATCCAACCCCTTTAATCTGCCTGCAAAATGTTGTGCCAATATTTCACTGAGTATTAAATCCACAGAGAGCAGGAGAGGTGAGGATGACTAAGAAAGTTGGGATTCCCTTAGTCAGGATCCAGCCTGGAAAATGAATGCTCCAGGGTGACGTAACTGTTGCCTTCCAGTGCCTGAAGGGGTCTGCAAGAAACATGGAGAGATACTATTTACTCCTTGATGCTGCAATTACCTCGACTTAAATTCCAAGAAGAAATTACATCTTGGAATTGTACACTAAAACTATTTTTTGGGCTATCTTTGTGCAGAAATGCACATATATGTTTTAGATGGGACAGGAAAACCTGCAGGGTACGGGATTGTTACAGGCCAGCCTGACAAGTCTGACACATGACAGCATCCAGGGCTGCTCCTCATGGAATCTGTGGGAGGGAAAATCCCAGTAAAGCCACAGTAGGTTAAATCAAATGATTTTTTTAATAAGTTCTTAAATAAATCAAGCTTCGCTTCCTAAAAATGCACTTTGTAAACTTCCTTTTACCCAAAGGGAATGACTGCTGAAAGCTTTGGAGAATCCTTGCAGGTGGTTGTGGCATCTGAACAGAAAGAGCCTGGTACCACAGTAAAACCCTGCTCATGGTGCTTGGGGAGGTGGGTTCTGTGGGGCAGCCTGGGCATGAGCTAGCCCTGAGTGTGGCATTTTCATCCCCCTCAGCCTGGAAACACGGTGGATTACCTGGGGAGGCTCAGAGCTCCATGCCCAGGGCCCAGCTTACCTGAGCAGGGACAGGCATTTCTCAACACAAAGCTCATGGCAAAGAGGGAAAACCCAACAGCAAGGGAAGCCTTGGCTTGTGAGGGGTCATGGTTTGGGTCCTGCCCCTCTGCTCTTGAGTAGCTGAAATGAGGGCACAGGTGGGTCCTTGCCAATAATCAGCTCCATCACTTGTAGTGTCATTTACTGTTACCCTGATCTGCTTCCATTTTATTCCCATAAAAAGGGAGGTTTTGCATTTTCTCATTGGCACATTGGCTTGGAAGGAGCCAAGTCCAGGGTGGTCTCGGCCTCTCTGTAGCTGCTCCTGTGGGGAGCCAGCCCTGGGGCTGCCTCAGGCCCTGAGCAGGCTCCCCAGGGCAGTGGGCACGGCCCCGAGGCTGCCAGAGCTCCAGGAGAGTTTGGACAATGCTATGAGGGACAGGGTGGGATTGTTGGGGTGTCCCATGAAGGGTCAGGAGTGGGACTGGATGATCCTTGGGGGTCCCTTCCAATTCAGGGTGTTCCATAGTTCACTCCTCCTGCAGTTTGGAATATTGTGGGGTGTGACAAAACCAGTATCCATCAGATTTATATTTTTGATCAGTCCAGAAGGAGAAGTTTCTCCTGGTTTGTACTCTCTCCACATTCTCCTCTATGCAGCCCTTGCTATCCAGCCTCTTTTAAAGTCACAGAGAGCTGACCTAACTGGTCCTGGCCATAAGGGAAGGGAGCAGCAGTCACACAGAACCCTCTGTTCTCCCAGAAGTCATCCCTAAGATCCCTTGGTGCCGTAAATCCAAGGGAAGAAAACTTCCACGACAGGGTGAAGGCAAAAAAGGTCTTTTACTAAGTTCGGCTAAAAG
>JAWWEU010000080.1:3821302-3850131 GCA_035583155.1 Acropternis orthonyx | reverse complement strand
AGGTGTCCCTGCCCATGGCAGGGGGTGGCACTGGGTGGGCTTTGAGGTCCCTTCCAACCCAAACCATTCTGGGATTCTTTGAATAAATTCCTTCTCCCTCCTCTCACGTCCTTGGGAAGCTTTGGGCAGTAGCAGGTGCTGGAGCAGCTCTGGGATGCTTTTCCATGGCAGGATCCATGGTGTTGGTCAGGGATCCAGCTGTGCCGTGGGGGTCTCTCTGGGATTCAGGTGCCCTGCTCTCAGAGGCTCCAGGCACGGATTGGTTTCAGCAGACAGCTCTGAGAGAGGAACAGGGCAGGAAGCCAAGAGTCAGAAGCCAAAGCTCCCTTGTTGTCTATAAATGCCCTACAGTGGCAGGTGACCTGGCCAGGCTGCCACTGCCTGCTTGAGTCTGGTTTTTCCAGGGTTTCCCATAGTGGGAGGGCACTGCTTTTGCTCCATCTCCCACCAAAGCTGCAGAGCAGCCCTGGCATCCCCACCCTCTGGAGTGGGCAGATCCTGGGGTTTATCTGCCTCCTGGAGAGCCTGCAACCTTCCAGTACTTAAAGGGGTTTATAAAAAAGGTGGAGAGTGACAGGCAGACAGTGACAGGGGAGTGGGTTTAAACTAAAAGAGGAGATTCAGATGGGATATTGGGAAGAAATTCTTACCCATGAGGTTAGGGAGGCCCTGCCACGGATTGCCTGGAGGAGCTAGGGCTGCCCCATCCCTGGGAGTGTCCAAGGCCAGGTTGGACAGGGCCTGGAGGAACCTGGGCAAGTGGGAGGTGTCCCTGCCCATGGCAGGGGGTGGAACAATATGAACTTTAAGATCCCTTCCAACTCAAACCGTTCTGGGATTCCATGATTCCTTCCCATCTTCCCAGACAGCTCAGTGCCAAGAGGGTCTGTCCCAGCTGGGTTTGGCAGCAGCATCACAGCTCTGGTTTGTGTCAGAGAGCTGAGCTGCTGTCACCTCTCCCCAGGGTCTGCCTGGGGGGTGACACCCCATGTCCAGGCCACCCAGTGCCACTCCCATGGTTTTTGGGTGCCATCCTTCAGGCTCAGGCATTGCAGGGACACAGGGAGAAGGGCAGCAGTCCCTGGCCCTGAGTGTGGTGCTGCTGGCTGGACCTGCCTGACACTCACCAGCCTGGGGATGCCTGTGGGCACCTCACAGGGGTTAATTACTCCCTCCTGGTCTCAGCCATGCTGTTTTGACCAAAACTCTCCTGATCCCTGGGAAGTGTCCCTGGGAAGTGTGGTACCTTTCCATGAGGCCACAGCTCACTCCCAGCTCGGATCCAGCAGCATCCTGACCACGAGCACCTGCAGAGCTCCTTGGTGCATGATCCACCCCTTCTGTGTGGCACCAGAAGCCCTTCAGCTGGCAGGGGAGTTGGGTGTAACCCCACTGGGTGCTCAGGCGTCTCCTCCTCGCCCCCCCAGGTGACATGTGAAGGCAGCGCCCGGTGCAGGGAGCGGCAGCAGCGGAGATGCATTCCAGCCACGCCGATGATCCCAAGGAAGCCATACAGGTGAGCCAGACCCGCCCCCCAGTGCTCCCTACATAGCTCCAGGAACTGCCCAGTGCAACTCCAGTCCCTGCTGGGGACATGGTAGGACTTGTGGATGCTGCCAGATGGGATTGGGGTGGTTTATATCAGGATTGGGCAGGGGGATTAAAGGAAACAAGGTGTGTGTGGGTTAAATCACACCAGGGCTTTGCAAGACCCCATGTGGGGCAGGGAAGGTGCTCAGCCCCCATACTTGAGGGAAGGGGTGTTGTCCCCCCTCAGTTTCAGGTCTCTTCACCCAACTTTGGGAGTTTAAACACATTTAACAATATCAAAACCAGCAGTTAAACCTGAGTGTCTAATTCCTCCCACAGCAGGACGAGTCTGTGCGTGACTGATAAAATCATCCCCGCTCTTTAATCCTCTCAGCCTGTGGTGCTCCTTCCTTGGGCCAGCAGATCTGGGGGGCACCTGGAAAACAGCACCTCAATAAGGGACATGCTACTCCTTCTGTTGTCCTTGAGCTCCAGCTGCTGGAAATCTTATTTAGATGCTGAAAAAAATATCTCAGGCTGGAAATTTAATATGGGTTCGTGCAGCCAATCCAGGCTCGAGTCAAAATCTGCCCATGCCCCGCTCAGGGAACATTCAGTGTTCACCTGGAATGCTGCCAGATGCTGAAACATGGTGGTGTCCCAGAGGAATCTGGTGTTTTCCAAGTGCCTGCTTGGAAACACAACCTGGGTTTGAAATAAGGTTGGTTGAGAAACGCAGGCTCAGCTGCGTGAGGGAAAAATTCTCTGCACCAGCATCGAATTGTTAAATTCACTGAACTTCCCGCTTTCGACTGGTGGGAGAGGGAAGCAAAGCTGCTGGAAGGCAGAATTCCCACGTGTCAGCTCCAGAACCCACGGAGTCTCTCCAGAGGCAGCAGCTGAGCCCCAGTGTCCCCCCAGACCCCTCTGTTCGGGGGCCCGACCCCGGCAGCGCCGGAGGTTTAACCCGCATGGCTGCCGAGGTCGATGGCTTTGATTTCTGCTGGCGTGTCACATGTCACATGCTGCTCGGGCTGACCTGCACGAGCTCAGGGGCTCTGTTCCCTCCTCTGAGCTTCTCCTTTCTCACCCGTGTTTACTTAATCCTCGTGTTTCCCCCGAGGAAGCGCCTTCCCTACCCCCTTTAAGCCGTTTTGGGTCTGCAGAGGAAGCACCGCGCGCTCCAAAGGCAACCCCAGCTCAGAAACGACGTAAAATCGCGTGAATTAATATTTTTTTAAACAAAATAAGCCAAATGAACTGTGATGCCAAGACTGTGAGTCCCCAGCTTGACCAGTTCAGCCCCTGCAAAGGGTGGGGACAAGACAGGAATCGCGTGGTGCTTCGCTGTGGATAAGCCCTGCTGGTTTTGAGTCCTTTTACATGAAATCCTTCCTAATAATTTTACTTTTATGATCCAAACACGCACCTCCTGCCTTGCAGCTGATCAAGAAGCAGCTGGTGAATGCCATCAAGGCACTGCAGAAGCAGTACGTGAGCTCGGACGCCGTCGTCACCAGCGATGACGGGAACGCCAACACGCTCTGCAGCGCCCTGGAAGCTGTTTTTGTGCATGGGCTGAAGGCCAAGCACATCAAGGCACAGAGTGGGGGGAAAGGGAAGAAATCAGGGGGTCGGGGACCCCTTCCCCAGCCGGTCTTTTGGGGCCTGCTGAAGAACATCACCCATCGGTGAGTGCTTGTTGGTGCTTGAAGGGGTTTGCACGCTCAGGTTTATCCCTTGGCTTTGGTGCAGTAAAAGTCAGGGAATGGTGAAGAGCAGCATGGCTCGATGGACCCCATCCTGCCTGCTCAGCCCCTTCAGGATGGGGAAGAGATGCTCTCACAGGGGGTCTGGGGGGCTGCCCAGGACCATGGGGGTTGGAGGCAGGAGAGCAAAGCCCCTGCGGTGCCAGGGGGGGCTCAGTGTGTACTGGGGGTGAGCTGATGTCCCTAAACAGTTGAGTGATAAAACTCTGAAGACACACCCCTTTCTTATCGATTTTTGGGTGCCAGGCTGTGTGTGGGGGTTCCCTGTCCCCAGTGGAACCCTGGTGACAGCACTGGTGTCCAGCAGCAGCCAGTTATGGGATGCACATGCAGGGATCTGGTCTCTCTGCTGGCCTGGATCTCCCAGGGCTGGTTGGTCCCGTTTCCCCACGTCCCAACCAGCCTTTGAGGAGGTCTCTCTGGGTGACTGCTATTTACTGGGGTTTTCTGAGCCACTCCCTAAGCAAAGTTCTCCCACAGTAAATAACAGCCCACACACAAATTGTTCCGAAAACCTCATCCAGCTCCATCACTGACTGTTGAATTATGAAAGAGAGGATGAAAATAACTCTTTCATATTCTGCGGGGGATATTTTTGTGCCCTTTGAAGGCTTTTTCTTTTGTCTTGAGAGACAGATTAAAAAATAAGCCTTACAAAACTTTTGCCCTGGTTTTTGAGGGTGCCTGTGGTGCTGGTGTGAGCTGGGAGCAGGCAGGATCAGGGACCGTGGTGTCGCTGTTGGATTTTAGGGAAGAACGGTTGAATTCAGGAGGCTGAGTTTGCTTGAGGAGCTCAGCCCAAGTCAGGTTGTTTTTTTAGGGCTGCCACAGCAGTTTTCACTGGGTATAGGCTGCTTTTAAATTTGAGGATTTAGACATGTAGTTGTCACCAAGGAGGATCCAGCCAGCACAAACCTCACTAATATGCAGGGACAGGAGGAATTCCCCTCTCTGCATCCTTGGTCCAGGGCAAGCAATAGGTGAGGTGGGAGATGCCTCCAACGAGAGAGAGGAGAAGCCCCTAAGGCACCCCAGGGCTGCCTTGGGTTCTTACCAAGCTTTGGGGCATTCAGGGAGTATTTTTCTCCATGGCAAACCACATTTTCCATGAAGGAAAGAGATTTTCCATGGCCTGTTTTATCCCAGCTTCTGAACTCCCCATAGCAGAGCAGGTTGGGCAGTTCCTGATGGAAGCTTTGCTTCTCCTCTGCCCCACGATGGACCGAAACGGAGCTGCTCACGTCCTGTCCTGTTCTTTATCCTTCCTCTTTCCCAGGAATATTGTCTCAGAGCTGGAACAGCTTATGTTTATCAACACGGACGTGGGGCGCTGCCGTGCCTGGCTGAGGCTGGCACTGAATGACGGCCTCATGGAGTGTTACTTGAAGCTGCTCCTGCGGGATCACTCCCGGCTCTCCGAGTACTACCAAGGGCCCGCTCTGCTCCTGGATGCCGAGGAGTGCGAGTTTCTCCTCTGCTACTTGCAGGGTTTATCGTCCTTAACCTTCGAGCTTTCCTACAAATCAGCAGTTCTGAACGAGTGGACCATCACCCCTCTGTCCCTGTCGGGCCTGTGTCCCGTGTCGGAGCTGCTGGAGCCCCTCATGTCCGAGCCCCGCAGGAAAGCATCGCTGGGTTCCATCTCCCAGTCGTCGGGGTCGGACGAGATCGAGATCCAACCCTCAGTGCTGCCCATCGGCAAAGCCAGCAGCAAGGTGAAGCTCACGTCGTCCTCTCTGAGCCTGAACACCACGAGCTCATCCCAGCTGTCCTCCAGCCTGGGCTCCGACAGCCTCCCGCCCGCTCCCTGCGCCCGCAGCCCCGAGCGGAGCGAGGAGCCGCTGTCCTGCGACTCCGACCTGGGCACAGCCACCGCCGACGACCTGGACAGGTCACTGCAAGAGTGAGTCTCTCCCCACATCTCCCTCTCTGGGCTCTCATTATTCTCTCTCTATAAGCAGGAAGGTTTTCTCCCTGTTTTTCTTTCCCAAGCTATTTTTGCACCTCCTGGAAAGGGCCTCTGCTGTTTTTACGAGTCGCTCGGCACAGCTCGCTGAGCCCCTGCTGCCACTACAGATGAGCTTGTGGCCACTGAAGTGTGTGTGTGTCCTCTTTAGCAGGGCAGAAACGTCAGAAAAATGCTGCTCCCTGGTTTCAGGAATGTCACATCTCCCCGGTGCACACTGAGGGCTGCTCCAGGGCTTTCCGTGGCGGGGAAGAAATGAGCTTGTTCACAGGGAGGGTTATAATTTGCAGCTTCTGCAGATCATTCAGAGGAGGGAGGTTGTTGGTTTGTCATCCTTGTGATTTATTCCTGCTGAGCATCCAGCACAAAGATTTCCAGGGTTATGTAAGTTCTGAGTAATCAGTAAATATTTTCCATGCCACCTTTCAAATGTGACTCTGAGGGAGCCCGGCCTGGGGGTGATGCCTCTTCCCAGTGAAGGCCTTCAGGAGGGTTTAGAGCTGCAGGCCGTGCTCCCCATCTATAGCAGCATCATTGGCCACTTCCAGGATTTTCCATCTTCCAATGATCCTGGAAGAACCTGCCTTGATTGGATTAAACTCGTGATGGAGATGCTGTTTTGAGTTTTAATCTTGAGCTGATTTAGCTCTGGGGCTGGCAGTGAAGCGGGGCCATGGGAACAGCCACTCCCCTAGCCAGGCTCCACTATTAATTGCTCATTAACGAAACCAGTTGAATTTGGCACATGGTCCAAGGCTGGATTCATGTCCAGGAGCCACTGATGGGGCTGGGGCTGTGGGGAGCACCCTGCTTTCCCTCCATCCATAAGATTAAACCCTTTTAATGTGTGTGACTGGGGAATGCTCCCATTGCAGGCAGGGTCCTGCTGCTGTGCCATGGGGCTGGCCCTGCTCTGCGGGGCACAAATCCCACATTTCTCTGTTGGCATCACTGGGATTCTGGGATTTTCCAGCCACACCACAGAGGGCAGCAGTGACACCAAGCCCTCTTTACACTTCTAATTTACACTAATTGGGGTTTTACAGGTTTTGGCTGTCGCAGCTGCACTCTAGCCTCTCCCTCTTCCCTTTCAAGGGTGTTGTCCGAGTTCAGCAAAGCCAGGCCGAGCCCGGAGGCTCCGGAGGGACGGCAGGTCCGCAGCGTGCTGGGCTGCTCCCCCCAGCCACCCCCAGCACCGGCCCCCGGGGCACACCAGGAGCCGCCCCCTGGCACCGCACCGGGCGACACGGTGCCCTCTGGCCACGAGGATGGAGATGGTGGTGGCACAGCCAGCGTTCCAGCCCCACGGAGGGATGGTCCCAGCAGAGAGGGCAGCCAGGCAGTGCGGAGTCCCACGGCCGAGTACCTGCTCTCTCCGCTGCTGGGCTGTCCGGTAGGTCGCACGGCTCCTTCCCTTCCCATCTCCTTGGATTTTTGCTCCCTGACCTAATGGAAAAGGGGAAAAAAAAACCCAACTAATGAGTTTCTGAGTAGGCAGTGGTTTCATAGAATTGGGTAATCCCAGAATGGTTTAGGTTGGGTGGGACCTTAAAGATCACCCAGTTCCAACCCCCAGCCATGGGCAGGGACACCTTCCACTAGACCAGGTTGCTCCAAGCCCACCCAACCTGGTATTGAACACTTTCAGGGATAGATTTCTCCAAACTCCCGTCTTCTGTGCTGCTCCCACTTGATCATCACTGATACTCCCCACTCCACAAACATCTTCCTGGACTCTGTGGAGTGGTATCCATGCAGCTTCTCTGGGAGAAACTGAATCAAAGTCTGTACTCACTGGTAAAAGAGGCACCAAAACCTTTGAAGCCCTGCCTGGCCTGTCACTCATCCCTCTCCAGGAGTGGCTGCAGCAGGAAGTTTTGGGTTTGTTGAGGATATTTGGAGAGGGATGAGCTCTCACACAAATCTGGCCCTAGGCTGTGTGCAAGAGATAAAACAGCCCCTCAGTCGAGGTTCTCATGGGACTTTTCTTCATTTATGGTCCACCTAAGAGGAGGAAAATGGTTGACTGGACAGGAAACAAGGTAGTTTCCCAGTGGAAAAATCCTCCTGCAGCACATCTGTTCCCAGAGTGGGATGGCATTCCTGGGTGTTGGGCTTGAGCAGCGGCGGATTTCCCCTCATGCCACGTGGAGCTGATCCACATCCACTTGCTTTTGCTTTTAGGAAACTCTTTGAACAGCCTCGTCCTCTGTCTAATTTGTTACTGACTTTTCCGTCCTGGTTCCCATTGTTTCCATCCTGGTTCCCATCCTTTCCATCCTGATGGGGTTAAGATACACCTCATAGCCCCCAAACCGTTCCTGCTCTCTGCTCCCTTCAGTTCCCTTCCCGCTTATCCCGTTTCCGCTGCTTCCTCGTGGCCTTGAGCCAGTTTGACCTAATCTATGTATAACATACTGTGTCAACAGGAAATTCCCCCTGCTCTCCCATGACTCACGGAGCAACCTGCATTCCTGCCCCGGGAGTAATCCCAGAGCTGCAGGAGCTGCTCCACTGCCACAGGGTGGTGACACCTCTTGTGCTGTCACTGACTTTGTTATTCAGGACAAAGGGCTCTTGGAAAGTTGGGAAGGGGAGTGCAGAGGACATTCCTGGTGGGATGCAGCCCTGGGTGCAGGGATGCTGCTCCCCTGTGCCAGGGCACTGAGCTGGGTTGGTTTTCCCTCCTGGTGTTTTGTTCAGGGACCTTGTCCCAGAACTTTGCTCCTTTCAGGAGGAATTTCTTCACTGAAAGGGTGGTCAGGCATTGGGGGGGGCTGCCCAGGGAGGTTTGGAGTCCCCATCCCTGGAGGTGCCCAAGGCAGGACTGGCCGTGGCACTCAGTGCTCTGGGCTGGGGGAAAAGGTGGGCATCGGGCACAGGGTGGGCTCTGTGGGCTGGGAGGGCTTTTCCAACTTTAATGATTCTGTGATTCCTGTAGCCAGAAAAACTCTTGGAGAAGTTACAGCCACATTTTCTTCTGCCCACGGGTCTCATCCCCTCCTGACATGGCAGACAAAGGTCTCTTCTGCCTTTTCTGCCTGATTTTTTCCCTGCATGGCTCAGGCTGGGTGTTTGCAGCATCCTCTTGTGAGCCTCTGTTTCATCTTGGACATCTTCTCTGTACCTCTCCCCATCTCTGCCCTTCCTGGAACATGGCTGGTGCTCCAGGCAAGCTCGTGCCCTTCCATGGTAGGGCTGGAATTTCACCCTCCATCAGTAACTCTCCATGCAGCTGTGGTCACTGCAGGGAATGCGTCTCCCTTGGCAATGATTTTAGGGGGAGAGAACTGATTGATTTTGGACTTTATGATCCCACTGGGATAGAATCCCAGTATTTCCCAGCTGTTGACACAGTTCAGCGGAGCTTTCCCTGCTCGGAGGGTGCAGAGGAGCCATCCACCAGGGAATGGCCAGAATCATGGAGTGGTTTGGGTTGTAATGGACCTTAAAGCTCATCTTGTTCCACCCCCCTCCCTTGGGCAGGGAACCTCCCACTGGATCCCACACAAGTGCCTGGAATTCGGTCTGTGCTGGAGCAGCCCCCAAGGAGGGGTCTCTGTGGCTGTGGGTGTTTGATAACTTTGGTAATTCATATATTTAATTTTGGAACAGAAAAGAAAGAGCTGGATCTCGGAAGATGATTTCTACAGACCTTCCCCAGGAGAGAGCAGCGGGAGCACGGCCGACACCAACGGGTTCGGGCCGGAGGGGGACACTGAGGGGCTGGCCCCAGGGCTCCTCAGTGCTCTTGACTTGGAGAGGCTCTCAGTGCCATCCTCGGAGAGTGGGAAACCCAGAATGTCCCCAGAACGGGAGCAGAAGGGCTTCAGCGTGGTGCACCGCCGGCAGATGGGTACGTGCCACCTCCCACTCTGCCCAGTGCGGTCCTGGACACTGCTCAGGGATTATTCCAGGTCGTGGTGGGCTCTTTGGGAAGCAGCTGTGGGCTGCTGTGAGCTGGTGGCAGCACTAAGAGCCACAGAAGGCGGCGGAGCAGCTTCCTGAGGCACTGCTGAGCCCACAGTGGCTCTGGTGGGAAGTGTTTTAGGGAGAGAGGGTTTGTCCACCCTCAGGACACCTTTCCTTTATGCCATCCCACTCGTTCTCAGCCTCAAAACCCAAGTGCAGGTGGGCAAAAACCCAAATACAGGTGGGCAAGGTCCTGTCAGCTCCCACCCCATCCCACCATCCTCCAGGACAGGCTCTCAAACCTGCCATGCCTCTGCGTGCTTGCTTTGAGCCCCACCTAGGCTTTTCTCCCTCCACTGGCGTCCCCTTTCTCGGTTAAACCAAAACCTCTTCCCCCCCCAGGTCTCTCCAACCCTTTCCGAGGGCTCCTGAAGCTGGGCAGCCTGGAGCGCAGGGGGGCCATGGGCATCTGGAAGGAGTTTTCCTGCGAGCTGTCACCGCTGGAGCTGCGGCTCTTCCTGGACCACGAGGATCGGATCTGCGTGGAGAGCTACTCCCTGCTGCGCTGCGAGTCGCTGGCGCTCACACACTCCGACGGCCGCTTCGAGCTGGTTTTCCTGGGCAAAAAGCTCTACCTACGAGCCCCTTCCCGGGACGAGGCCGAGGACTGGCTGGACAGGATCCGGGAGGCACTGCACAAGTGCCGGCCGCAGCTGGAGGAGGACGAGTGGGAGACTCTGGAGTATCCCGAGGATGGAGGGGAGGCCCAGCCAGTCCAGGGTGACTCTGCCGCTCTCCAGTACAGCGACGTGCCTGGGAACAGCTTGGATTGGACTCCAGCTCAGGAGCTGGAGCTGGATGCTATAAAAGAGGCTGTTCTGTACATGGACGTAGACAAAACCTGGGTCCCTTTTATTTTTTCCCTGTCTCTCGAAACTCTGAAGTGCTTTAAAATCAGGAACAATGACAAAATTTTAAGCAACAGTTACGGCATAGAGACCATCCAGGATATCCTCCCGGACACGAGCCTGGGGGGACCCGCGTTCTTCAAGGTGATCACCTCCAAGGCTGTGCTGAAGCTGCAGGCTGAGAATGCAGAGGAGGCAGCCTCGTGGAGGCTCTTGGTCCGACGGGCACTCATGTCCTACCTGGAGAGCGCAGAGGAGGCGCTGACGCTGGGTGGGAGCTTGGATGGGCACTCCCAGGTCGTCCTGAAGAACATCGTGAAGGAAAACAGCTTCTTGTTGCAGTACCTGGTGGCCATCCCCATGGAGAAGGGCCTGGACTCGCAGAGCTTCATCTGTGCAGGTACAGAACCATGGAGTGCTTCGGGTTGGAAGGGACCTTCAAGTTAACCTTGTTCCACCCCCCTTCCCCTTCCACTAGACCAGGTTGCTCCAGGCCCCATCCAACCTTGGACATTTCCAGGGATGGAGCAGCCACAGCCTCTCTTGTTCTCCCATCCAAACCCCAGGCAGCACCAAAGCCCGTCACTGGAGCTTCATGTCCACAGTTGGGGGCACCTTTGATGTCCTGTGGGCACAGGGTGAGCCCCTCCATGCTGGCTCCCCATCCTACCCCAGCCCAGCTCCAGCTGGGATGCTGCTGGGCTCCCATTTGAGATCCTTTTGGTACAGACAGTAGGGAACTGGGATTGAAGCAACCTTAACTGGACCAAGAGGCCCAGCACTCTCTTCCTGGGCATTTTGAGGCCCCAGCCTGTGGGGAAAGTGCAATCAGGAGCAGTTTTTCCGGTAAGGCAGCACAGGAGCGGGGATTGCAATGGGTGTGACGAGCTGATTTTGCAAAACAATCATTTACCCTTCCCCTGACGCCTCTCGGCACGCGGGGCGATGCTGGTGGCACCTCACTGACCTTCACAGGAGGTGTAATTTGCTCTTTACCTCGCTAAGTTAATTAAATTTCAGATTTCTCTCCTGCTTCAATTATATTTCTTGTACCCTCCAGCAGGTTGGGGTTTTCTTCTTTTAATCTGTCTCCTTTTACCATATATATTTATTTTTCCTGGTCTATTCAGTCTCTACCTTCCCCTCCAGGCTCTGCCCTGCATCTTCCACCTCCCAACAGATGGAAGCAACAAGCCAAAAAGACAAATTCCCAGGTTTTAGTGTAGGTTTTCTTTAGGGATCTGCCTGCCATGCTTTCACCCCTCTCCCAGCCTGACATCTGCAGTGTCCCCTTCCATCTCAGGATAATGAGCAATAAAAGCTGGTTTTCATTATTAATTCAAGAAGGAACATTTGATCTCCATGAATGTTTTGGAGGGATGAGCTCCAGCTACCCCAGAGCGCAACATTTGGGATGGCAAAGCCAAGGTGGTTCCCCACTACTATTATAAAGGGGTTTGGGGGTTACTCCATCCTGACCTCATCCCTGGCAGGTGAGGCTTTGGGACCCTGTGATGGCAGTGGAAAAGGGCTGAGTGAAAGTAAAACAGGGCAAAACCACTGGTGGAGGTGATGATGGGATTTAGGTTCTTCCCTAAACCACTGGGATATTTCCAGAATTCATTTTTCCTAAAAAAACACCCCAAAAACCCAGAAATAATTGAACCACTTATTTGTGGGATAGAAGTGGATTCAAGGATTGTCCAGCCTCCTTTTTATGGAGAAAAAGTGACGTGGTGCCTGTTGGACCATCATGGTCTTAAATCCATGGGGAAGAGGCTGGGGAATGTCACACTGACCATCCTAAGGGTGGTTCAGCTGGTCTCCCACCCTTCCCAAAACTTGGTTGTTGCATTCTCCCCTCCCAAAGTTTCTCCCCATCCTGGCACAGGCTCTGGGGCAGCTCAGGCCCCCTCTCATTCCCTGCTCCCCTCAGGCTGCTCCAGGCAGGTCGGCTTCTCCTTCGCCAAGCCCAAGCTCTGCGCCTTCTCCGGGCTCTACTATTGCGACAGCTGCCACCGGGATGACGAGACCGTGATTCCCTCCCGCCTCATCCACAACTGGGATCTGTCCAAACGAGGGGTGAGTTTTGGGCTGGGTCCCTGCAGGGAGCAGGGAACGCTCCAGCCCCTGCCCGTGCTTCCTGCGTGTCCACCTGGGCATTCCCTGAGGTGGAGGTGCCCACCCCAGAACTGCCTCCTCGGTCCGTGCCCACCCGTGCCCTCTCTGCGCCCCAGGTGTGCAAGCAGGCCCTGAAGTTCCTCTCCCAGATCCGTAACCAGCCGCTGATCGACCTGAAGCTGGTCAATGAGAGCCTCTACGAGCACGTGGAGAGGATGGGGCAGATCCTGCGGAGCAGGGAACAGCTGAAGCTGCTGGGGGATTATCTCATCATGTGCCGCAGCGGCGCCCTGAAGGAGCTGAGCAAGCGGTGAGGTCCCTCCCAGGGTGACATTCCCCCTTCCTTGCACCCCCCGTGGTCTCCTGGTTCTCCTCGCTGCCCACCATCAGAGTGGGGAGCGGTGCTGCCAAGGCACAGGCTGGTTTTTCACTCCATATCATCTGTTCTAAGGAGTTCTCTGTCTGTCGGCTGGGTCAGCACGTTGAGCTGTGACTCAGGAAACACCTTCCTGGCAGAGGAGCTTCTGGCTGGACAGGAAACACCTGAGAAAATAGATGAGATATTTATTTTCTTTTTTCCCCCCACGCTTTGAAATGCTCTCACACGATTCCCAGTGGCAGGATTTGGGATGTGGATAATGGACTCTGCAGGGATTTTCTTCAAGAATATGCATTGTCCAGGCTCCTCCTTGCTCCAAAGCTGTTGGAGGTATGGTGGAAACCATCTACCCCCTTCCTTCCTGTGCTTCTTTGCAGGCTTGATCACAGGCATTACCTCTTGGAGTGTCCCCACAAATACAGTGTTGCTGATCTGAGGCAGGTGAGAGCTTTGCATGGTCATGGAATCCCAGAATGGTTTGGGTTGGAAGGGACCTTAAAGACCATCCAGTCCCATGCCCTGCTATGGGCAGGGACACCTTCCACTAGCCCAGGTTGCTCCAACCCCCTTCCACCTTGGCCTTGTCATGGGGATTTTGCTTCTGAAAACACCCCGGTGTCTGTGGACACACCACACGGTGCTTCCTCAGCAGGAGTTTTCCAACAGCTGGATTTTCCAGTGATTCCAAAGCCGGGCTGCGGGTGCTGCCCTCAGTTCTCTGGGGTCCCTGGGGCGTGGGTCGTTTTGGGGGACAGCCTTGCCTTCAGGTGGCAGCCCCAAGAGCAGGTGTGGGGCTGAGCTCCCGGAGCTCTGACCCCCTGTGTGTTCCCCCAGATCGCCGACGGCGTCTTCGAGACCTTCCTGCAGTCTCTGCTCCAGTTCGCGTCCCACCACGTCTACAGCTGCGACCTGTGCACCCAGCGCGGCTTCATCTGCCAGATCTGCAACAGCAGCGACATCATCTTCCCCTTCGAGTTCGACACTACCACCAGGTGAGCCACCTCTCTGTGCCCCCAAAGCCAGGACACCCGAGGGCATGGCCTGGCTTCTCCCAGGAGCATGGATGGCCTCCTGGGTCTGCTCTTCCAAGGCATGTGGCCTCAGGGTGGACTGGGAATGGCTCTGAAGTGGTTGTGCATCTTCATGGTGTCCGTGTCCTTCATGTTCCACATCCGTGTCGGAGCAACATCCCTGTGCTGCCCATGTTGTCATGGTGCCCACATCCTTGTAGTGCCCATGTCCTCATGGAAACTGTACTGTGGTGCCCACATCTTTGTGGGAAGCATATTGTGGTGCCCATGTCCTTGTGGTGCCCAGTTCCTTGTGGGAGTCACATCCTCATGGTGCCCATGTCCTCACAGAGGTCACATCCTTGTGCTACCCGTGTCATCGGGGGAGCCACATTCCTGTGATTCCCCCATCCCTGTGGGACTCATCATGGTGCCCACATCCTCATGCCCATGTTCTCGTGGGATCCATCAGCCCCAGGATGACCCCAACCAAATCCAGGCTGTTTGGGGCAGGAGAGGACTATCCTCACAGAGCCAAGATGTCACCAGGTGGCTCTGCAGATTGAAGATGCAGAGCCACCAGCACCTTGCTGTCAGCCTGCAAAAGCTTCTCTGGGTGCTGGTCCCAGGGCAGCTGAGAGGCTGGAGGGAGGAGGAGGAGGACGAAGGTGCCCCTGCCTCGCTCACCTGGCCAGCACATCTCCCGTTCAGATTAAGTCTGGCCCCTTCCAAGGGCTGTAGGAGGAAAGGAGCAGTGGGACTGCCCTTGGAAAGGGGACAGCGATGCCTGGACATGGATTTTGTAAAATCCTAGAACAGTTTGGGTTGGGAGGGACATTAAAGACCATCCATTCCCACCCCTTGTCATGGGCAGGGACACCTTCCACCAGCCCAGGTTTGCTCCAAGCCCTGTCCAAGCTGGCCTTGGGCATTTCCAGGGATGGGGCAGCCACAGCTTCTCTGGGAAGCAAGGAGCCTGATGGGCAGCACTGTGAGATATGATGGGAAGAGGCTGAGGATGGTCACAGCAGGATAGGGTTGACAGTGGCTCTCACTGGGATTTTGCCCCTGCCCAAAGACCTCCCATCCCTCACAGGGCCTGCCCTGCAGCAGGGTCAGCTGTGGTTTGGGGTGCAGCAGCTTGGACAGAACTTGGAATTGGGGATGGAGGGAGGGTGGTAGAGGGGGATTTAGCCCTACCACCATCAGGGTTAGCTACAGAAGTCATTATCAAACCCTTCCAGCCCAGGAGCTTTGCAGATCCATTGCAGGGGGAGAGATATCCGCATATCCATGGTTATTGCACAGAATCATGCAATTGTTCAGGTTGGAAAAGCCCTCCAAGATCATTGAGTCCAGCCATGCCCCCAGCTCTGCCAAGGCCACCACTAACCCATGTCCCCAAGTGCCACATCCACATGGCTTTTAAATCCCCCCAGGGATGGGGACTCCACCACTGCCCAGGGCTGGACAACCCCTTCCATGAAGAAATTTTCCCTGATATCCAACCCAAACCTCCCCTGGGGCAACCCGAGGCTGTTTCCTCTTGTCTTGTCACATCCTGTTTGGCACTGAGCACAGTCCTGGCACAGAGATCTCACAGCCTGATGGTCTGCATGTCCTCACTTTGCCTGGCAATCCCTGAAAAGGAGCAGCAACACCCAGAACCTGCAGGAAAACAGCAGGATCCATGGGTGCCCCCTGTGTTACGTGGCCGCAAGTATTTCCGTGGTGGCTGCGCAGCGCTGCTCATCGCTCCCCTCCCCGCGCGGCGACAGCATCGCGCTTCTTATCGAAGGCAACAACATCCCCAGGGGGCCCTTTTTCCCTGGAAAAAGAGCATCCAGCCTCTGGAAAGCACCGGCATGTGGAGCTGAGCCGGCGGGCAGGCGGCTGGAGGGCTCCGTGCCCCGCAAAGCCGGGCTCTGAACTCCGGTGACGTCTTTGCTTTTTACGGGAGCTGGGGGGAGGTTGTGCAGCAGGAAAGCGGCTCCACCGCCGTCCCCGCGGGGCGAACCCCGGCTTGGCTTCCTGCCCCTGTGCCCGGCCCGGGGTCACGGCCACACTCGCTGCAGGATGTGCCTGCAGCCCCTCAGACAATGACCCCGCCGGGCACGGCACCCTCTCCTGCCCCCGCGGCTCGGGCGCTTCCTGGTCATGTGGAAGTGTATTCCACTGGGGAGATGCATTATGTCCCATTCCCAATCCCTCCTGTCTGTGCATGAGACGTTCCCCCAGCACCCCTATCCGTTTTATCCATCCCGAGCCCCCCGGGGTTTGCAGCTCCTGTCTGGAGCACGATTTGACCCTGGCTGTGATGTGGTCCCTTTCCTGATGCTGCCGGATGTTTCTCCTCTCCTCTCCCACGCGTCCTTTGGGGAATTAAGGTGCTTGATGCTGTTCGCACGTGGATTGTGCCCCAGGTATTTGCACAGTGACAGATAAATGCCACTGCCCCGCTGGCATGTGGCTGAGCAGCATTTTGCTGCCACTGGGGAGCTGGGGATCACAACCCAAAACCTGAGCTGAGCCCTCCTAGTGGGGGGCATTTGTCCTGCTGACTCAGCAGTAAACCCCCCACCCGAGCCGGGATCCCCCCTGGCTGCCCCATGCAGGGTGTCACTGTGGCTGTCCACATTCCTGCTGCTGCTGCAGAGGTGGATTAGGGAACAATTAGGGTGCCTCTCCAGAGCCTCCCACCTCAAGGGCAGCACCATCCTGGCTGCTCTCCCCTCCCTGTGGCAGTGGTGCCTCCACAGTGTCCCTGCCACATGCAGGTCCCACCATCAGGTTGGGGGTCCCCAACTGCACCCCAGCCCTGGCAAGCAGAGGGTCCCCAACAGCAATGCCATTGCAGGGGTCAGTGTCACAGGGTCGGTGTCACTGTGTTGGTGCCACCCGGGTTGGGGTCACAGGGATTGGGGTCACGAGATCAGTGTCAAGGGCTCAGTGTCCACGGTTTGGTGTCTCAGGGTGTCAGTGTCCAGGGTTCGATGTTGCAGGGTCGGTGTCACAGGGTCGGTGTCACAGGGTCGGTGTCACAGGGTTGGTGTCACAGGGTTGGTGTCACAGGGTTTGGTGTCACAGGGTTGGTGCCTCAGGGTCGCTGTCACAGGGTTTGTTGTTCCAGGGGCGGTTGTCACACCTTTGAAGCTTCGCTCAGCACTCCCCCCGCTGCGAGAGCAGGGCACAAACCTCAGCTCAGACCTCGCTGGGTCTCTCTCTCTCTCTCTCTCTCACACACACACACACACTTGGCAGCCACCGGCAGCACCCACGGCGCTCCTTCCGGCCCCGCCGGGGCTGCCGAGCTGGGTGTTTTGCTCGAGCAGCTGCTGCTCCTGCACTCGGGGCTCCTCCTGAGCCAGAGCCAGAGCCAGAGCCAGAGCCAGAGCCAGAGCCAGAGCCAGGCTGGGGCCCTGCTCACAGAACCCCGGGATGGGGAAGTGTCCCCTGCTTCGGTGGGGGGAGGAGGGTCTTTGCTCTGGTGTTGCCAACACGGTGGGTGTTTTCTCCCTGTTTCCCAGGTGCAGCAAATGCAAGACCGTCTTCCACCGGGACTGCCAAGCTCGGGCCACGTCGTGCCCGCGCTGCGAGCGCCGGCAGCGGTACCAGCAGCGGCTGGAGGCCAGAGCAGAGCCCGGCCTGTAGCCCCTGGCACCGACCTCGACGCTGCCCTCGGCTTCTCCTCCAGCCGGATGAGCCCCGAGGGATGGGGATGGCAGGAGGTGCAGAGCAGAGACCCCCTGCCCGGGAGCCCATCCTGCACCTGGCCCTTCCCCAGGGCACAGGGACAATGTGGGGTGGGTGATCCAGTCCTTTGGGATCCTCTGCCCACCCGGGACCGAGCAGGGCGCGTGGAAAGGTCCATCCTTCCTCCAGCTAACCAGGTGCTGCTCCCTGACACCCTCCTGGTGCCAACATCCCCTCCCGGCGGAACGCAGTGGCTTTCCCGGGTGTCGGCCCGGATTTCCAATCGAGGATGGGGAGAACTGACATGGATCAAAGCTCTAGTTTTTTAGGCTGTTCGATACTGAAAACCAGTATTTTTTTACATGGGGGTTTTGCACAAGCTGGGCTGCTCCGGGGTGGCAGATCCGCGCAGGGAGGGGACAAAGTGACACTTGTGCCTTTAGGGACCTGCGCGCCCCAGGGGGGACCGTGGGTGCCCTGAGCATCTCCTGCTCAGAGAGCCCACCCAGCCGTGGCCTCTGGGAAGAGCCAGGAGGGCCGGGCTGCTCCTCCCCACCTGCTGCTGCTGCTCGTCCTCGGGAGAAATTTTATTTTCCTCTAACCCCTCCCCGTGCAAAAATAAAGTTTATTTAACAACAAGTGACACTGTTTTCGGGTTTCCTTCTCTGCAGCAGGGGCTGAATCACAGGTTCAACCTGACACGGCATCTCTGTGGGAGGAGGGTTGAGCAGGGGAATGCTGCCTGTCCCTTGTCCCCTATCCTTCATCCTGCCTGCCTTTTCTCCATCCTCAGGGGTTTTGCAGGGTGGCTGGGGGACCCTTCCCTTCTTCCCCTGCCCCATTTTCCCTCCCATCTGCTCCCCACCAGTGTCAGCCTCTCCCGTTGTTCTTTCCCCCACCACGCCAGTGCTGGGAAGATTGGAGGTGTGCCCACCAGCACAGTGGGACTCCCCGGGCTGGGCAGAGGCAAAGGCCAGGGCACGGCAGCTCCCATGGGACCCCCCTAACGGGGTCCCCATCCCTGTGGCCGGGGAGGCCGTGCCAGATCCGGCAGGAGCGCAGATCCCGGCTGAGCCGCGGGGCTGGGCCCTTCCTGCGGCAGGAACCTCCCGAGGAGCCGTTTCCTCGCCGGGTCCCCTCCGCCGCCACCGTCCCTTCCCGCCCGCCCGAGGGGAGGAAACAGGCTGGGCCCCACCAGCCCTCTCCTCGGCCGGGGGGCCGGGCACCCAACCCCGCCGTGGAGCCCGGCCCTGTCTCTCGTCGAGGCGGCAGCAGGAAACCAGGGCGAGTCGAGACCAGCCCGGCGCGGGCACGAGCGGGACCCACGGCCACGCGCCCGCCCGCGCCCCGGCACCGCCGGGAGGTGAGATCTGGGGGGGCTCGGAGGCTTCGGGGGCTCGGGGGTTGGGGGGCAATGGCTTTGGGCGTTTGGGGATGGGTTTGAGGACAGCGGTGGTGACCCCAGGGCTGTTCCAGCAGGTTTGGGCGGTTTGTAGAACAACCGCTTTCGGTTGGGGCTCAGCGGGGACCCCGAGCGAGCTGAGCTGGGGGGGTCTTCACCCACCCCAAGAGGGACTGGGAGCTGGGTAACCCCTTCCCTGCCCCATGTCCCCGCAGGCGGAGGTGCCAGGAGGCCATGGAGGCGGCAGTGCCGGCGGAGCAGTCGCTGGTGCTGGTGGAGTACGGCTTCGAGTACCGCGCCAAGGACGGCACCCTGGTCTCCATCAAACCCAACGAGCGCTACGTCCTGCTCAAACGCACCAACCCCCACTGGTGGCACGTCCGGCGGAGCGGGGACGCCCGGCCCTTCTACATCCCAGCCCAGTACGTCAAGGAGCTGCCCCCCATCGCCTCCCCAACCCCGCTTGACCCCCCGCCCTCGGGACAGGTCGCGACGGAGCCGGCCACGCTCGTCCCCCAGCACTCACCAGCCTATGAGTATCGGTTCATCGGTGCCACCGAACCGGGGGAGCCATCAGGGGGGTGCCAGGGACCCCAGAGGGCCTCGGTGCCCAGGAGGGACTCCGTGCCAAGGAGGGACTCGGTGCCCAGGAGGGACTCCGTGCCAAGGAGGGACTCGGTGCCCAGGAAGGACTCCGTGCCAAGGAGGGACTCGGTGCCAAAGAGGGACTCGGTGCTCCAGAGGGATTCTCCCCCATCACTCAGCTCTTTTCGGGTCCCCTCGGGGCTGACCCCCCACCCCGCTGAGCCCGTGAGACCTTCACACTCCCTGGATGACCTGGCACGGGTGACGCTGGCACCACACAGTGCCAGCACCGCGGGGTCTCGCGGGGACCCCCAGGGACATGCTCGTCCGCTCGGGAAGAGCCGCTCCGAGACCCTCTGTGCCCCCAGCAAGGACGGGGATGTGGCCAGGAGGTGGCCAGGGGCTGGCCCTGCAACTCAGGTACGGTGACATCCCCACTGCTGTCCCCAAAAGCGGCGCGGGGGTGGGGGGGGGGGGGCGGATTGAGTGCGTGGGCAGGACCTGTGGGTGCCTCGGCTCATTCAATGCCTGTGTTCCCCCACTACGACCCTGTGACCCCCAGCAGAGGGTGGGGTGGCACCCCAGCACTGCAGCCACCACCAGGACCCCCATGTCCCCTCACCGAGCTGATCCTGTGGGGCAAACCTGCAGATGACCCCCCCTCAGAGAGATTTGACAACCTGGGAGGGGGGTAAGTGACCCCCCCACACCGGGCACCCCCCTGCACACCTTCCACTCTCAGCCCCCCGCCCCATTCCTCAGTTTCCCCACCCTCATGGCCATCCCTGGGCTCCCCTAGCCCCGCCCCTGCCCCTCAGTGCCACCCGGGGGGCTTTGGGGTGTCCCCCCAACCCGGGTCCCGGCAGCGTTGCGGGGTGAGAGGAGGCACAAAGGGGTTAACAGGGAAGAGCGGCAGCTCCTCCCTGCCGGGGCGGGGGCCTCACCTGGGCGCCTCACCTGGGCGCAGCACCGGCACCGAGGGGGGTGCTGGCTGCACCCCGACACAGCCCGGCGCCCAACACCCCCAAACCCACGCCCGCCCTACATCAGTAAGTAGCGAGGGGCCCTTGCCAGCACCCCCCAGGGCTGCGCCCCTCCTGCAGGGGGGCACCCAAGGGTGGGGGTCCTGCCCTGGCTGCTCACCTGCCACCAGCATGGGCTCGGGCACACGGCTGAGGCGGTGCCAGCAGAGGGGGGGGGTTCCAGGGCCTTGTGCCCCCCCCCCCAGCCCAGCACCTCACTTTAGGGTAACCCCAGGCAGCTGCAGCACCCCAAGCCTGGGTGACCCCCATTTCAAGGGGGGCTGGAGGGGCTGTGCCACCTGTGGGGGGGTTGCTTGCAGAAAGGGGGTGTTGGGGGGAAGGCTGTGTTCTACACCCCCATTTCCACCCCATTGCTACCTCATTTTCACCCCATTTTCTACGCTGTGCCCTCAGCTGTGCTCTTTGCACACCCAAAGCCACCAACCCCTCTCTGGGGGTGACCCAGAGTGGTCCCCAACCCCAGTGCCACCACCGGAGTGCTCCCTTTCCCTGCCTAAATCCAACTGGTGCCGAAACCGCCCGGCATCAGCCATGGTGGGACCGTGGTGCCCTTGGCCCTGCCACCCTGTGCACCCTCCACCCCACCCCAGTGCTGGGATGTTGGGGGTGTTGGGGGGACGCAGTAGCCCCGGAACTGCTTCTGGTGGCGCAGCATGAAACCCCACAGGCCAACCCAAATTTGGGGGGACTTTTCCAGCTGCATCCCCACATGGCATCATCCCGCTGCAATCCCTGCTCAGCTGGCCCTGGCTTTGCCCAAGAGGGTGACAAGGGACAGGAGGGGGGTGACAACAGCCCCAGGAAACACCAATTCCGCCCCGGCGTCTCTTCCGCTCCCCGAACCCCGGCAGGAAGCGCGGCGGGTGCAGGGCCTGGCTCAGGGTGTCGGTGGCGTCACCAGAGCCCCCTGGTGCCCCCCGGCACTGCCCCCCACCCCAGTGCCCCCCGGGATGGGTGACCGGGCGTCAGGGGCTCCCCGACGGGCCCGGAGCAGGGTGTCGAGGCTGCTGCACTTGGGGAAGGTAGGCAGCACCCATGGGTGCACCCTGCGGGGGGGTGGGGGGTGTTTTGGGGTCATACCCCTCCAAACTCCCTCTTGGATTAGCCTGGGTGTTTATGGGCACCGGCAGGTGCCACAGTGCCCATCCCAAAGTGGTGAGGGGCATACAGTCCCCCCCAGGGGAGAGAACCCCTCAGGGATGCACCTGTGGGAGGGAGGGAGGTGCTGGGGAGGTCCATGCCGGGGATCCCCCATGGCCACCCCCCATGTCCCTTGTCCCCAAGAGGGAGGCTGGCCCCCTATGCTGGATTCTAGCCCTGCTCACCACAGGGGAGGGGTCGTGGGGTGACCGAGGGGGTGCCATCGAGCTGCTGTCCCCCTCGGATCCAGGGTGTCCCCAGGGACATGCACACGCTGTCCCCACAGCCCGGGTGACAGGCAGGGGCAGGGCTGGGACCTTTGTCCCCGAGGCCATTAGTGAGAGGCTCGGGCTGTAAAACTGGGGAGATCAAAGGGTGCCAGGAGGGGTTTCCTCGTTGGCAGCACCATCCTTGTCCCAGGGGACACAACCCCCCACCCGGAGCAGCGCCGGGGGTGGGGGTTAGCCAGGCCGGTGCTGAGGCCTTTATTTTGGGATGTGGTGATGGGGCTGTCAGCTCAGCATCCGGCTCTGGGTGGGACCGTGAGCGCTGGCGCCGGTGATGCGGGTGCTGGAAGTGTCCCAGGGTGCAGGGGATGTGGGTGCTGCTGGTCTGGGTGCTAGTGCTGGTGATGTGGGTGCTGGTGTCAGTGATGTGGGTGCTGGAAGTGTCCCAGGGTGCTGGTGTTGGTGATGTGGGTGCTGGTGTTGAGGGCGCTGGGGTGTGGGTGAGAGGGGAGTGGGTGTGAGTGTTGGGGAGGTGGGTGCAGGGGCTGAGGGTGCAGAGGACAAGCACATCAGTAGTGTTGGAGTGGCCAATGTTGATGCAGATGTTGCAGGTGTTTGTGGTTTGGGTGCCCGTGATGCGGGTGCTGTGGGCACTGGGTGACGCAGGTACCGGTGACGTGGATGCAGACGATGCGGGTGTTGTAGGTAGCAGGTGATGCAGTGCCAGGGATACAGGTGGCAATGCTGTGGGTGTGATATGCAGGTGACACAGGTACCAGTGATACAGGTGCCAATGGTGTGGGTGCTGGTGATGTGGGTGCCAATGGTGTGGGTGCTGGTGATGCGGGTGACACGGGTACCAGTGATACAGGTGCCAATGGTGTGGGTGCTGGTGATGTGGGTGCCAATGGTGTGGGTGCTGGTGATGCGGGTGCGGGTACTGTGGGTGCTGTGGGTGCTGGTGTTGCACGCTGAGGGTGATGCGGGTACCGGTGATGTGGTGCCGGTTATGAGGGTGCTGCCCAGAGCAGGTGACACAGTGATGTGGGTGCTGGCACCAGGGACCATGATGTCTCTCCATGTGCTCTGTATGGACACCCATCCCTGCTGCCAGTGGGTGCTCCTGCCCCACTGTGGGTGCTGTGGGTGCCTCCCAGGCCATCTACACCCCATCACTGGCACCTCCTGCCCCACACAATGGGGTGCCCAGGAGAGCACTCCAGCAGATCAGGATCCCACTCCTCGACCCCTCACCCACCCAAGCACCACTGCGGGGACATCGCAGGAATACCATCCCAACTGCAGCACCCAGTGACCCACCCGTGTCCCCCCAGGCACGCAAGGAGGTGGAGGAACCACCCGATCCCATCTACCTCAACATCCAGGAGCTGCGGGAAGAAGCTGCAGCTGCCAGCTCGATCCCAGAGGAGCCCAGCAGCTCCGTGGCGAACTGGGAAACACACACGGACACAGAGAGTGGACATTTGTTTTATTATAACCCGGTGACGGGCGAGACCACGTGGGATTGTCCCTTTGGGCAGGCGGCCGATGGAGTGAGTCCCGCCGCCTCTCCCACATCCTCACTCGCACACAGCCCGGAGTTTCCCGAGTGGGAACAGCACGTGGATGAAGGGAGCGGACAGACCTTTTTCTATAATTCGGTAACAGGTGAGACGTCGTGGGACCCCCCCACGGCAGGAGACACAGGCAGCCCCCGGGATATGTACCCCGGGGGGACACCGGACAGTCCCATGGAGCAGAGGGTGAGCACCGAGGGAGGGGCTGGGGTGGGGGTGGAGACAGGGATGGGCATGGAGAGGGGAATAAAAATGGATATGAAAACAGGGATGGGAGGAATGTTGGGACAGACAGAGATGGAGACCGAGAAAGGGATGGGAGACGTGATGGAGATGAAGATGGAGACAGGGATGGAGATGCAGATGAACGTGGGGATGGGAACAGACACAAGGATTGAGAAAGGGATGAGAATGGAGACAACGGAGACAAAGGTGGAGACAGATGGAGATATGGGGCTGGAGACAGAGAGAGGTGGAGATTGAGGCAAAGATGGAGACAAATGGAGGAATTGGAAATGGAAACAAGGATGGGAATGGAAATGAAGGCACAGATGAAGATGGAGATGGCAATGGATACAGGAATGGAGATGGGAATGGAAACAGGCATGGAGATGGGAATGGAGATCGAGATGGAAACAGGCATGGGAATGAAGATGGAGATGGGGAATGGACACAAGGATGGGGATGGAGATGGAGATGGAGACAGGAATGGGAATGGCGATGGAAATGGGGATGGAGATGATGGATGTGGGGCAGCCCCACCTGGGTCAGCCACATGGGGATACAGATGCTCTTGGTGGGGTACAAGATCTTGACCTGTCTCTTCTCTCCAGCCACCCACTCCAGAAACAGACTATCCCGACCTATCTCCAGATGAGCTGGAGGGTTATCCCGAGGAGGACTACTCGCCCGTGGGCTCCTACGATCAGGGGGCCGCTCTCTGCCTGTCCCCGAGGCGCCCCGAGGAGCTGGGCTCACCCCCGGGCTGGTACAGGCACAGCCACCCCGAGGGACTCGTGTTCTACCCTGAGCACTTCACCCCCGACACGGTACGGGATGGGATGGGGATGGGGACAGGGAAAGGGACAGGGAATGGGACAGGGAACGGGACAGGGATGAGGACAGGGATAGGAACTGAAATGGGGACAAGAATAGGATACAGACCAAGACAGGGACAGGGATGGGGACCAGGACAGGATCAGGGACAAAGATGAGGACAGGGGTGTCTGCCAGGGGATGAACATCCTCATGGGGCCTCACAGCAGGGACCCCAGGGTGCTGTGGGTGCACAGCACAGCACCCACATGGCAGTGGCAGCTCGTGCATCACCTGATCCCTCCCTCCCTCCCTGCCCAGGTGCCATCATCAGGTGGCCTCCATGACCGGGCCGGCAGCAGCTCCAGCCAGGACAGCGGGCTCTTTGCCTGGCACAGCACTATGTCACCAGCAATGGGGATCAAGGAGGAGAAGGTGAGTGCCCAGGGAGGGGCAGCCAGCCCTCCCCCACCCCGGCACCAGGGCGGGCAGGGGGCAAACCTGACACGCACCAACCCCTTTTACCTTCCAGTTTAAAAGCCTTGAAAAAGCCGGGGTGCTCAACCGGACCAAGACGGTGGACAGAGGGAAGCGGCTCCGGTAAGCACATGCTGGTGTTCCCCATCACCCAAGAAGGGTGTCCAGGGGGACAGAGGGGACAGGGGCTGTGCTGTCCCCCTGTGTGACCCCACTCTCTGCTCCCCAGGAAGAACTGGAGCTCCTCCTGGACAGTGCTGGAAGGGGGGATCCTCACCTTCTTCAAGGACTCCAAGCACTCAGCTGCTGGTGGCTTGGTAAGAGCCTCAATGGCCTTGGGCAGGGGGCAGCTCCCACAGGATGGGCCCAGCACCCATGGGGAAGGACCAGCACCCACTGGATGGGGGCAACACCCTCAGGATGAGGCCAGTATCCATGGGACAGGCCAAGGACTCATGGGATGAAGGCAGCACCTGTAGGATAGGGGCAGGAACCCATGGAGGGGACCAGCGCTCATGGGACAGGGCCAACACCCATGGGATTGGGCAGGGTAAGGTCATGAGACTGGGCCAGCACCCACGGGATTGGGCCATCATCCATGACATGGGATAAGGTCCCATGGGATGGCGTCGGAACCTGCAGGGTGGGACCAGCACCCATGAGATTGGGCCAGCACTGATGGGCTGGGGCCAACATCCATGGGGGAGGGCAAGGATACACAGGCTGGGGTCAGAACCTGCAGGATGGGACCAGGACCCACAGGCCAGGGCCAGCCCCCAGCACTGAGGGGGCTGTGTGCTCACCCCCCCTCACACACACACGCACACACACACACACACACACACACACACACGCACACACTCCCAGTGTGGGTGCCAGTGTTGGAGCACCCCAAAATGCACCCTGAGCAGGACAGAGCTGGCAGGCGGAAGCAGTGCCAGACCAGCCCCCCAGACTCAGCCCCCCCACCACCACCACCGGTGCCCAGCCCGGATGCAGAAGCTGCTGTGGGTCTTGCAACACCCTGTGGTGATGGTGCCGGGGGAAGGACAGGGGATCCACAGCCAGGGGGACACGGTGCTGGCCCCACCTCTGTGGGGGGCCCTTCAGGGCTCTGCCTGGGGGGTGCAAGGGGTAATATGGCCAAAGCACCCCAAAACCCAGGGCATGGGGAGAGCCAGCGAGTCTGATGCTCTTTCCCTGTGAAAACCTCAGCGGACTGTCCCCTTCCTGTGGACAGCCATCCACTCTCCTCCCGCTGTGTCACCAAGAGGGACCCCAAAGCTCAAGCTCCCTGGAGTCCCCAGGCAGGGCTGGGGATGTCCCACAAGGTGATGGCAGCTGTAGGGGACAGCCACAACCCCCACCCCATCATGGCAGAACCGAGTCCTGGTCCAGCAGAGACCATGGGAGGGGACAGAGGGGACATCTCCCACCCCTGCCTCTCTGGAGGAGGGCAGCCCACACCCCTCCTAGCAGGACCCTGGTGTACCTGTCCCCTCTGGATGAGTGCCACCCTGGTCCCCTTGTCCCCACAGCGGCACCCCAGCACCCTGACCACCCCCGAGCACACAGTGGAGCTGCGCGGGGCCACCCTCGCCTGGGCCAGCAGGGACAAGTCCAGCAAGAAGAATGTCCTGGAGGTGAGTGGGTGACAGTGAGGGGGACACCAGTCACCCCCTGGGGTCCACGTGTGGTCTGCAAGGCGATGCCACAGCTGCCCGGTTCACCCCCGCGGTGGTGGCAGTGGGGACACTGGGGGACGTCCCGGGGCTGGGAGCGCAGCGTCACGCTGTGCTGCCGACACTGTCCTGTGCTGACGGGCACGGAGAGGTCACCAAGAGACAGCCCGGCTCCCAGAGGGGTTTTTCCACTCGGGCTTTGCACAGCGAGAAGGTTCCCGGTCGCTCCAGCCCGCCAGCAAAGGGCCACATTCGGGGTCATCGCTGTCACGAGCTGGGTGACAGGCTCAGCCACATCCTGGCTGCCAAACCCGCGCGGCTGTGGCTGTGCCCTTGCCCTGACCTCTGCCTGTTGCTCCGGCAGCTGAGGACGCGCGAGGGCTCTGAATTCCTCATCCAGCACGACTCGGAGCAGATCATCACCGCCTGGCAGAGAGCCATCGCCGACAGCATCGGCCGCAGGGTGAGTGGGCAGCGGCCACCCCCCGCCCCACCGCCCCGGGGACACCCCCGGGGCCTCACAGTGACCCTTCCCCAGGGCTCCGACATCTCCCGAGAGGAGGATGCCGAAAGCGGCGCCGAGTTCGGCTCCCGGGAGAAGCTGGGGAGCGGCGAGGAGAGGAGGGCAGGTGAGCTCGGGCAGCCCGGGATGGGCCCCCGTGGGGTCTGCAGCTCCCCCGGGGGTGGGACATCGCAGGAGCCCCCTCCGGACTGTGCTGACCTGTGCCCTGTGTCCCCAGCGGCTGGGCAGGGGCCGGGCAGTGCCAGCGGCGACAGCGACTCCAACAGAGTCCGCAACAAACTCCGCAAGTTCCTGCAGAGGCGGCCGACGCTGCAGTCCCTGAGGGAGAGGGGCTACATCAAGGGTGGGTGTCAGGGTGGGGATGGACCAGGGTGGGTGTCGCGGTGGGCATGGACCAAGGGTGGGTGTCAGGGTGGGGATGGATCCAGAGTGACTGCCAGGATGGGGTGCCAGGAGGGCTGAAAGGATGGGTGCTGAGAGGGGGATACATCAGGGTGGGTGTCAGGGTGGACTGCATCAAAGAAGGGTGTTGGGATGGGGCTTGGATCAAGGGTGGGTGCTGAGATGGGGTTATATCAAGGGTGGGTGTTCAGGATGGGGTGCTGGGAAGGGGATGGATCAAGGGTGGGTGCTGGGATGGCATGTCAGGATGGGACTGTACCAAGATGGAACTGAGCCAAGGGTGGATGCCGGGAGCAGGTGCCAGGATAATAGGCATGAATCAAGGGTGGATATCAGGATGGGGCTGAATCAAGTGTGGGTGCTGGGAGTGGGGGTCATCAAGGGTGGGTGCTGAAATGGGGCTGAGTCCCCTTGGGATGTCCCCAGGTGGGAGGGCAGGTGGGGACAGCTGAGGACAGAGCAGGGACAGCGGGCTGAGAGATCAAGCCCAGCCCTGACCCAACGTCTTAGTGATGGCCTTGGGCTTGACCCTCCAGCCAACCCTGTGGCACACCCCTATGGGAACAGGACCCCCTGTGATATTCCCAGCCCTGTCCCCCTCCAGCCACCCTCCTGGTGTCCCCCAGCCATGCTCACGTCCCCGTTGCTCTCCCAGACCAGGTTTTTGGCTGCTCGCTGCTGGCGCTGTGCGAGCGGGAGCGGGGGACGGTGCCCCACTTCGTCCTGCAGTGCATCCAGACCGTGGAGAGGAGAGGTACCACCCTGGGGACAGGGAGGGGGATGGGGACAGCTCTGGGGACAACCTGCCCGGGATGGTTAGGATTTCCCTGGAATCCCGGTGCTCACTGTGGGCACCTGATTGGCCATACTGGTCACTGTCACCGCGTGCCACTGGGCTGTGGGCACCCTCCAGGGGACAGTGGGGACACTTGGGGACCCAGAGCTCCCTCAGGAGTGGGCCACGGCTAACTGGGAGCTCTCCCCCTCCCCATCTGCTCAGGTCTGGACATCGACGGGCTGTACCGGGTCAGTGGCAACCTGGCCACCATCCAGAAACTGCGCTACAAGGTGGAGCATGGTACGGCCACCCAGGGTGACACCGGGGGAAAATGGGCTATAACCCCCCTCTGGGGGCAGGGGGACAGGGCTGCGGCTGGGCAGGGGGGGACAGGGACCCCCAGCCATCCCTGGACTCACCTGGATGCTGCCCTGGCCCCCAGACGAGCAGCTGGACCTGGATGACGGGCGCTGGGAGGACATCCACGTGGTCACCGGGGCACTGAAGCTCTTCCTGAGGGAGCTGCCGGAGCCACTCATCCCCTTCAGCCACTTCGACAAGTTCATCGCTGCCATCAGTGAGGGACAGGGACAGGGATGGGATGGGATGGGATGGGAGGGGATGGGATGGGATGGGATGGGATGGGATGGGATGGGATGGGATGGGATGG
>JAWWEU010000080.1:3782859-3794645 GCA_035583155.1 Acropternis orthonyx | reverse complement strand
CGAGGGCGATGTCGGCGCGGGGCTCGGGCGGGGATGGGGGGGCGAGTCGGGCAGGGGGTGGGTGGTGCGGGGAGGGAGGCGGTCGGGGTGAAGGGATGCCGGGGGGATGTCGGGCGGGAAGGGGGGCGCGGGGAGGGGGGTAGCGCTGCCGGCGGCGCCCCCCGCCCCGCACACACAAAGGCCGCTCTCACCGTGCGCTCCCGGCTCCGCCGCGCCCCGCGCCCGCCGCCCGCCCGCGGCCGCCAGCAGCAGCAGCACCGGCAGCGGCGGCAGGAGGCGGCGGGGCCGCATGGTGGGCTCCGCGCCGCTACCCCGCCATGCCCGGCCCGCCCGGCCCGTCCGCCCGCCCGCCGCGGGGACCGGGCTCCACCTGCCGGAGCCGCCGGGCACGGCCGCCCCGTGCCCACCCTCCCGGACCGGCACCGCCCCGGCACCGGGACCACCCCCCGGCACCGGGACCACCCCCCCGGCACCGCCCAGAGACCCCCGGCACCGCCCCCGGCACCGCCCCGAGATCCGGGACCCACTGCCCGGGAACCCTGCGAGACCTGGAGCGAGACTCGGTACCGGCACCGGCATCCCGGGACTGCCCCTGGCGTGGACAGCGGCATCCCAGCACCCACCACCGGCAGCGGCACCGACTCCCGGACCCACCTGCGACACCGTCTCCGAGCCCCGGCACCAGCTCCTGTACCGACCCCGGCACCCGGTACCCACCGCCGGCATTTCCCCGACACCGGGACCGACACCGGGACTGGGGCCTGGTACCGCAACGCCATCCCAGGACTGACCCCGGTACCGGCACCGGCATCTTTGCACTGACCCTGGTACCGCACCGGACCCCCGGGACCCATTCCCGGCCCCAGGACCGGCACTCGGCACCGTCACCGGCATCCCGGGACTGACCCAGTGCCGGCACCAGCATCCCAGGACACACTTCCAGTACTTCCTCGAGCCTCGGTGTCGACCCCTGGTACCGCACCGGCATTTCGGGACTGACCCCCAGTACTGACCCCAACCCCCGGACCCACCCCCGCGACCGACACCCACCCCCGGGACCAGCACCGGCCCCGGTACCGGCTCCCAGTGCCGCACTGGCATCTCGGCACTGACATCCACCCCCGGTACCGACCCCCCCACACCTCCCCCCAGCCCCGGCACGCCCCCGGTACCACCCCCCACCACCCCGAACCTCCCCGCCCCCTCCAGCCCCTCGGCACCCACACACTTCTGTGGTGCCACACAGTCCCCCGGGGGACCCACAGGGCACACGGTGGTCTCCAAAACCCCCCGTGCCCCTGTGCACCCCTGCATGTTCCCTGTCCCCTCCCCAGACTGCCCTGGTGCAGGTCCTGGGGACACACCCCATGTCACCCGTAGGTAGCACCCGAGTGCCAGGCAGGGATTTATTGTCCGTGGGGGAGCAGAGAGGGGCTGGGGTCCCACGGGCTCTCAAGGGGTCTGGGGACATGGGGGATTGGGCGGGAGGGGCGCAGGGGGATCCCAGGGGACCCCACTAGCCCTGGGCACTCTCTGGCTCCTGGGCCTGGCCGGGCTCCTGCGTGTCCCCCTCGGCAGGTGGCCGCGTCCTCTTGAAGAAACCCATCTGGAAGGTGACAGGGTGACATCCAGGCCCTGGGGGACCCCACACCACGGGCCCCAGGGACTCCACAGCATCACCCCCAGGAATTCCATGGCACCATCCCTGGGACCCCATGGCATCACCCCCAAGGATCCCACGGCATCATGTCCTGGTACCCCACAGCACCACCCCATGGACTCCACAGCACCACCCCAGTACCCCACTGCATCACCCCTTGCTGCCCCCCATCCTGTCCCTCACCCCCACGCACAGGACTGTGTGAAATGTCCCGCATTTCATAGTCCCTCCAGTGCCAGTGAGGCCCCACCACCACGGTGGGTGTCCCCAGTGTCCTCAGTGTCCCCCGGTGCTCACTCACCTTCCACATGAAGAGGCTGAGGAGGGTGAGGAGCAGGAGCCCGGCCAGGACCCCCAGCACCACCCCCCACACCGGCACAGCCCCCTTGCCCCCGGGGCTGGCACGCACCACCCGGGTGACAGCCTGCGGAGGGACGGGTGGGTGACACCGCTGCCACCGCGGCCTGTCCCCGTGTCCCCACGGCCACCCCAGCCCTACCGTGTTGTTGCCGGCGGGCAGGACGCGGGGCCGGACGCGGTAGGGCATGGCCGAGGTGCTGAACCACGCTTGGGACTGGATGAGGAACTGCGTCAGGAGGTACTCCCGCTGGGGACAGACGTGGGGACACGGCGGGAACACACGGGGACACACGGGGACGCGGCGTCAGGGGGTTCTGGCAGCCAGTGGGGCACCCATGACCCCGCACGTGGCATCCCCAGGGCTGCTCTCTGGGGACCACCGTGCAGAAAGGCGAGGCACTGGGGCCACAGTGCCACCCTGTCCCCTCGCTGTCCCCAGGAGGGGACAGTACCTGCTGCAGGGTGTCCATCCAGAGCAGGGCGTGGATGCTGACCAGTGCCCGCTGGTCCTTGCCCAGACTGGGCACGTGGCAGGTGATGTCCACGCATGTGGCGTTGTCACAGTCCTGAGGGACACAGTAGGTGTTGGGGACCCCTAGCCCGGGAGTCACCCCCTGCCCCGCACACATCACGGGCTTCAGGTCCCCAGGACCACCCATTCACAAGGGCGGTGGGCTCCCCTTGCCTGGGGGCACCTCCAGCCCCTCACCCATCACAGGTTTCAGGTCCCCAGGACCACCCACTCACCATGGGGCAGGGGCCCACCCCCCTGACACCCCCCAGCCTCACACTCGTGATGCGATGAAGGTCCAAGGACCACCCACTCACCACGGGGACGGAGTCCGCCACCCTGGCACCCCCCAACCCCCCACCCACAGTGGGATGCAGGTCCCAGGACCACCCACTCACCACGGGGACAGGCTTCCCCAGCCCCACGCCCGGGGGCTCCTCCGCCTCCCGGCGCTCCCGCTGGCGGGTGCCGTTCCGGGGCGCTGCTCCCGTGGGACGGGGGATCTCCAGCTGGAAGGAGACACAGGGGTAACTGCCCCCTCCTTGACACCCACCGGCAACTGTGGGTGGGCACGGGGCCCGCAGCCCCTACCTGGGCAGGGTTGAGGTCGGGATGGTGGGTGCAGTTCATGCCCCCGTCGGTGCCCAGCTCCAGCAGGTAGAGCAGGATGCGGCCGCCCAGCTGGTGGGGGACTGCGAGGCGCAGGGTGACCCCGCTGACGGTGCTGGGACCCTTGTTGTGGAGCTGCAGGAGGACGGTGGGGTGACACCAGGGAGGGGACAGAGGGGACAGTCCCCCGGGGCACGGGGAGGGGCAGCGCCCTACCTCATAGACGTGCTCCACCTTGATGCCGTGGTCCTCGAGCCGCCGGCTGCCCTCCACCTCTTGCCAGCTCGTGGGCAGCACTGTGGTCTCTGGCAGGGAGTTGCTGGCAGGAGAGGGGGGTCAGTGTCACCCCTTGTCCCCCTCCCCGGTCTCCCCGTGCCCACCAGACCCTCACCCTCGCAGCTCCATCTCTGCCTGCGCCTCCACGGGCACCGTCACCGTCACCGACGCGTTGGTGGGGCTGGGGCTGTTCTTGCTGCGGGGACACAGCCGGGGGAGGGACAGACACCGACTTTGGGGACGCGCTGAGGGCACCGATCCCAAGTGCCAGTGTCCCAACAGTGGGAGGGGACAGGGGGACACGGGGACGGCAGTGTCACCTCCGCAGCTGGAGCTGGAAGGTGATGGCATCCCCCATGTCCTCCAGCCCGGACACGCTGAGCTCCATGTCCACTGTGATCTGGGGGGAGGAGGGAGGTGGGTGACCGACCCCGATGCCAGGGTGATGGGCACAGCAGAGCCCCCCCATGCCCTTACCTGGGCCCCTGCTTTCATGGGGTTGCCCAGCTCGCAGAGCACCACGTGGGTCCCGTTCTCCTTCTTGGGGTTGCAGCTCAGCTTCTCCTGCCCCTGTGGGTGGGGGACACGGGGAGGGGACACATCACGGACCTCCCCCACGCACCCACCACCCCAAGGGAACTGCATGGGCCCAGGGCAGGGTGTGAGCCCCCCACCATGGACACCTCCCAACACTGGACACCCCCATGGAGAGTGTTGGCCACCAGTGACATGGTTTGAGGCCCCCACCCTGGGCATCCCCAACACCCTCCACCATTGGGCACCCCCACAGAGGGTGACAGCCACCAAGGGCAGGACATGAGCCCCTCACCCCGGCCACCCCTGCCCCTCTGTTGGGCACCCACCGGGATGGTGCTCCTGGCTGCCTGGTAGTGGGTGCCAGGGGGCAGCTGCACCCTCAGCTCGGCCTCGAAGGCTCCTTCACCCGCGTTGGAGGCGTTGGCTCTCAGGTGCAGCGCCGCCTCCGCCCCGATCAACAGGCGCTGGCTGGGGCTGGGGGACACGGGGACAGGGCTCAGCACCCCACAGGGACACGGGGCACCCCCTCACCACCCCCCACCAGGTACTCACGTGTCGGCGGCCAGGTGGAGGTCGGGGATGCAGAGGTTGTCCTCACCACAGTCCTCCAGAATGATGTGGGTCTGGGAGGGGGACAGGGAGGGGGCAGGGGGACCCCCGTCCAGGACAGGGTGGGAAGGGGAGTCATTGCAGACAGCAAGGGGACATACTGGGGAGGGATTGGGCTGGTGGAAGGGACAGAGGGGACATCCCGGGGAAGGACTTGGGGCAGTGCAGGGTGGAGAGGGGACATTCCAGGGAGCGACTGGGGATAGTGGAGGGGAGAGAGGTGACACCTCCGGGAGTGAAGAACAGGGACAGCAGAGGGGACATCCAGGGGACTGACTGGGAATGGGGCAGGATACTGTGGGATACCCCAAAGAGGGAGTAGGGACAGCAGGGGGACATCCTGAGGAGGGGTTCTGGATGGCAGAGAGGGGCATTTCTTGGGGATGTGACTGGGGCCACTGCAGGGTACAGAGGGGACATCCCAGGTAGGGACTGGGGACAGCTGGGTGAGCACAGAGGGCTGGGCAGGAGGGACATGTCAGGGAGTGGCTGGGGACAGTGCAGGGGCACATTCCAGGGGAGATGGGGGGCAGTGTGGGGGGGGTAGGAGGAGGAGGCACATCCCAGTAGGAACTGAGGAGCGTGAGGAGGGTGGGTCAAAGTCCCAGGGAGGCACTGGGGACACTGGGACAGGCTGGGGTCCCAAAGGCTGAGCACACCCAGGCTGGGGGTACCCACATGTGCCCTGGCCCAGCCACGGAGTTGAGCCCACCCTGTGTCACTACAGCCATGTCCCCCCTACCTGTGCGTGCACCAGGGTGTCCCCGTAGAGCACCAGCCCCGGGGCCTCCCCGGGCAGTGCCAGGGCCACACTCAGGGCCACCGGGCTCAGCTTGTCCTTGAATTCGGCCTCGTCCTAGGGACACCAGTGGGCAGAGCACTCTGAAGGGCAGCCTGAGCCCACCCCACACCAGGACCACCACTGTCACCTACCCTCCTGGGGCTGGGGACACTGTTGTCCCCAATTCCTGTCCCCATCCTAGATGGGGAGGCCACCATCCCCATCCCTGCCCCCCACCGTCTTTGGACTGTGTCCCCCACCCCACCCCCCGTGCCATTCCACGCTGTCCCCGTCCCTGTGCCCGTACCCGCAGGTAGGCGGTGAGGTTGTGGCACTCGGGGCGTGTCCCCGGTGTCACCACCAGCTCACGGTGCCAGGACGCCTGGTGTCCCTGCAGCAGCAGGACCCTCCGGGACAGCCGCGGCTTCAGCCGGTCCAGCTGCAGCTCAGCCTCCAGGTCTGGCAGGGCACAGAGCGAGGTGGCACTGGTGACACTGCCGGTGACACCCCAGCCCGTGCCCCCCCCGCCGGGTGTCGCTGGCACTCACGGATGTCCAAAGGGATGCGCTGGCCCGTCACGCTGACACAAAACACCACGTGGAAGCTGCCGGAGGGCGGCACACAGGGGTGCTCGGGGACCTGTCCTGTCCCCACGGCAGTGTCCCCATTGTCCCCGCAGTGGTGTCCCCACAATGTGTCCCCAGAGCGGTGTCCCCATGGAATTGTCTCCATGGCAGTGTCCCCTTAATGGTGACACTATGGCATTGTCCTCACAGCAGTGTCCCCAAAGTAATGTCCCAATGGCAGCGTCCCCATGCTGCTGTTAGCCGTGTCCCCATAGAGGTGTCCCCACAACTGTGTCCCCAAAGTGGTGTCTCCGCAGTGGTGTCCCCATGACATTGTCCCCAGAGCAGTGTCCCCACGTCAGTGTTCCCATGCCACTGTCCCCATGCCAGTGCCCCCACAACAGTGTCCCCACGCCCGTGTCCCCAGCACACAGCTCACCAGCTGACACGGATACCGGAGTCGGGCAGGACACAGTCCAGGACCTCGGGGTTCAGCCCATCGGGGACACTCAGCTGGGTCTGGGCCACCACCACAGTCTGTCCCCTGGGGCACGGGGACATTGCTGAGGTGCCAGGGCACTCGTCAGGGACCCCTGGGCCACCGAAGGGACGGGCACTCACCAGTACACGGCCACCTTGTCCGCCCCGTACGCCCCCACCAGCAGATCTGCGGGGACAGGCAGAGGGTCGGTGCCGCGGTGGTGACACCGGGGTGGTGACACCGGGGTGGCGACACCGGGGTGGCGACAGGGCGGTGGCAGGGTGGTGACAGGGCGGTGGCAGGGCGGTGACAGGGCGGTGGCACCCCGGGGCCATACCTGGGTAGCCGTTGCCGTCCAGGTCGGTGCCACCGCGCAGGGAGAAGCCGAAGGCGGCGGGACCGGGGAAGGGGCTGTCGAGGCGCTGGGTGGGCACCGGCTGCAGCCCCTCGCTCTGCCCGCGGAAGATGAGGACCTGCCCTCTGCCATCGTCACCTCCCTGCGGGGCGCCCACGGCCACGTCTGGGGACAGAGGGGACGTGAGCGCCCACCCAGCACCACCCGCCCAGCACCACCCGCCCAGCACCACCCACCCAGTTTCCCCACGGTGGGGCCCCGGGGGTCTCCTGGCACAGCCCCCTCGCCACCCCCGCCGTGTTACCGCCGAAGCCGTCCGTGTCCAGGTCCCCGAGGCTGGCGATGGCGGCGGCGAAGCGGCCGTAGGGGTGTGTGCCAGTCAGGGTCTGGGGGGCCCGGGCGAGGAGCTGGTGCCCCCCGCCCAGGTAGAGGTAGAGACGTCCCAGTTCGCTGCGCTGCCCGTCGGGGCGCCGGGCCATGTACAGGGGGGCACCCACCAGCAGGTCATCCCGCCTGTGCCCGGCGTGGGGTCAGGGTGAGGGTCTCCCAGGTTTGGGGGGTGGGGGCACCCAGGGGTGTGCCAGGAGAGGGGCAGCACCCTTGGGTGTCCCCATGAAGGGTCGGGGGGGGGACAGTCACGGCTCTCACCCGTCCCCATTGACGTCGGCCACGGCCACCGTGTGCCCGAAGTACGACGCCACCTGGAAAGGGTCCGGGTTGGGGAGTGGCACCGGCGGGGGGGTGCCAGGAGCACTGTGGGTGATGGGCGGGGGGGCTGTGGGAGATGGGGGGCTCTGGGGTGGGGTGCAGAGGTGCTGTGGAGCCCCCGGAGGTGCTGAGGGTGGCACAGAGTGGGTACCTGCTCGCTGTCGATGCCCCGCAGCCGGCGCAGGGTGTTCCCCGCCGTGAAGATCTCCACCTGCCCAGGGCACTGTCAGGCTCCAGCCCGGGGGGCCACACGGTGGCCCCCCCCGCAGTGGGCACCATACAGGGCCAGGAACTGGGCACCCCGCAGCACTCACCTCACCCCTCGTGTTGCTCTTGTTGGGGACCCCCACCACGAACTCTGTGGGGGATGAGAGCCCTGAGTGTCCTCACTGGGGCATCGGGGCAGCTGGGGGCATGGGGATACCTCTAGCACTTGAATGGGCATGGAAATACCCCTGGCACTGGGGTGGGCACGGGGATATCCCTGGCACTGGGGTGGACTCTAGGAAACCCCTGGCACTGGGGTGGGCTCAGGGATAGCCCTGGCAGGGTATGGGGGCACAGAGACAGACAGGACACAGGTTGTGACCTGGCACAAGGTCTGTCCACCACCTTGGGAGGGGAGGTCACTCTGGAGCCCCGGGGGCCCCAGGCCCATCAACCCCCCGCAGGTGGCCCTGCCCCCCACGCCCCCCAGCCCTACCTCGTGTTCTGGAGTCGCCATCGAACTCTCCCACAGCCACCGAGTACCCTGAAGGGAGAGGGGCATCAGTGAGCCCGGGGAGGGCCGGCAGGAGCCGGCTGTGGGGCAGGGTGTCCGTGCCCACTGCTCACCCCGGTACCCGTCCTCGTATTCCATGGGCAGGAGCCCCGTGGGGCGCCCGGGGGTCCCCAGCCAGAGCAGGGACGTGCCGTGGAAGCGGCTGAGGATGCTGTTCACCTCCACCGAGTACAGGAGCCCTGCGGGACACGGGGGGAGGGCACCAGCGCTGAGGGGGCGCCCGCTGCCGCACGCCCTGGGCTGCCAGTGCCACTGCGTGTGGCACATACGGGGCGGCCCATCCTGGGTGCCCTCCTACCACCGTGTCCACCCGAAGGGAGCACCAGCCCGGCAGGAGGGACTCACCAGTGAAGTAATACCCTCCGGGAGCACCCAGCAGCAGCGTGCCGTCCTGCGGGAGGAGCTGGCCTCAGCACCACCCTGGCATCCCCCCCCAAACATCCCTCATCCTGGCATCCTCCACCCCAGCATCCCCATCCCAGAATCCTTTATCCTGGCATCCCTACTTTGGCAATCCCCCCAAATATCCTCACCCCGGTTACCCACCACTCCATCATCCTCCACCCCGTCATCCCTTATCCTGTTATCCTCGACCCTGGCATGCCCGCCTTGGTATCCCTAAGGACCCTCAGCAAGTACTTCCCATCTCGTCATCCCCCATCCTGGCATCCTCCACCCGAGCATCCATGACCCTCGCATCCCTACCCGGGTTTCCCCCACCCCAATATTTCCCACTCCAACATCCTCCACTTCAAACCCCCCGCCCCGAGGATCCCACATCCTGGCATCCCCACTCGAGCATTCTCCACGCCAGCACCTCCTCCACCCAAACGTCCCCACCCTGGCACCCGCATCCCAGCATTTCTCACCCTGTCCTCCCCATCCTGGGACCCTTCCTCCTGGAATTCCCACTCCAGCCCCCCACGCTGATACCCCCACTCAGGCACCATCACGGACACACCTTCTGCATCCCTGGCAGCATTCCCATGGGCATCCTGTGATGCACCCCGGGCACGCTGCCCCCCGAGCCCCCCCTCCCCGAGCCCCTCGAGCCCCCCGAGCCCCCTCTCACCGGGGTGACGGCGGCGCTGAAGCCGATCTCGCAGTAGCGCTTGTCGTGGTCTGCGGGCACAGGGCAGGGTCAGACCGTCACGGGGCGGGGGGCACCCCCAGACCCCCCCACGCCCTCCCCTCACCGTAGTTATTCCGGCGGTAGCTGCTGGCCATCGACTGCTCGCGGCAGGGCGAGTACCAGACCACCCGCTGCGGCGCCGGGGTCGCCACGAAGCAGGTGCCCGTCGGGGTCTGGAACGCCTCGTCGTGCCCCTCCATCGCGTTCCAGTGCTGCAGCGGGGCGCAGACCTGGCCGCGGGGACGGGGATGGCACAGGGTGGGTGCCCACCCCACCGCCCCCCAAGGGTGCCCACCCCCCCGCCCGCTGCACCCACCACCAGATTGCCGTCCCAGCTGGTGACGGACGCGCCCAGCCACTGGTGCGACTTGTAGGTGCGGAACTCCACGGTGCCCCAGACCTCGGAGTCGTCCCCTGCGGGAGCGGGAGAGGGGAAGAGTGCCAGGGTGGCACCCCCGTCGTGCCCACCCACCGCCCCACGGCGCCCATACCCGCAGTGTCGATGGGGAGGGGCTGGCAGTGGGTCTCGTTGGAGGACCAGGAGCAGAGGAAGACGGCGCCGGGCTGAGCCACGCCGGGCTGGGAGGTGTTGGCACGGGGGGCACCCACTGCCACGCTGGGCCTGGGGGGTCACAGTGGGTGTCATTTGGGGGGGCGGGTGCCGTGCCCGACCCCGGCACCCCGGTGTGTCCCTACCTGCCCTCGCTCATGTGGAAGTCCAGGGCGAAGCCGAAGTAGCTGCCGGGGGGTCCCTCGAACTCGGTGGGGGTTTCCTGGAGAAGCCCCAGGGTGGGGGGCAGGCGCAGCCCCCCGAGGAGCAGCAGCACCCGCAGCAGCCCCATCGCCACCCCAAAATGCGGCCACGTCCCGGGGCGTTCCCGGCTTATCTCAGAGGACACAGTCGGGGCCGGGGACAGCAGGGATGGGGGGCACAGGATGGGGCCCCCCGAAGGCACATCCGTTCCTGCGGCAGCCACAGGGGTGTCGGGGGGACGCGCTGGCTCCGATGTGGCAGGAGCAGGGCGAGGGGCGGTGGGGGGGGGACAGGAGGTGGCAGTGCCACCGGGGGACACGTGATGGGGTGGCTATTTCGGAGTGCCAGTTTGGGGGTGGCTATTTCGGGGTGCCGGTCCCGGGGGGGGCTATTTCGGGGTGCGGGCTGCCCCGGCCAGCGGAAACACAGCGGGGAGGGGGGAGGACAGCAGGGCACGGGGCCCCTCCATTGTCCCCAGTGTCCCCTCCGCAGCTGGATGGAGCACACAGCACTGCCCCAACCAGCGCTGGGCATCACCCCTAAAGTGCTTCCCCCGCTTCCCCAGGGCAGGCACACCCCAAAATGCTCCCAAGGGAGCTCCTGTGCAGGGAAACAGCTCTGGCAAGGGGAGGGGTGCCAGGTAGGGGCACAGGACACAGCCAAGAGAACAAGGGGGTCCCTGTCCCCGAGGAGGAGCCGGTGCCCCACTGCCAAGCCAGGCTGCAGGGGCTCAGCCCTGCCCAGGGAGCGACCTGAGCCCCTGAGCCCACCTAAGGAATTCATTTAAACTCAATTAATTAAGGACCCTCCTGCTGCCCAGGGGCTCCTCGTGCCCACCTGGAGCCGGTGGCAGGGAGAGGTCCCAGAGCATCTCCCTGTGATCCACCCATGTAAAACTGGGCTGTCATCCTTTCCATCTCTGAAGCTGCAGGTGGGAAGCAGAACAGGGACGACAGGGGTCTGGGGAGTCCTGGGGGGCACAGGGTGGTCCCTGCTGTGCCCAAACGGCACCTTGGCCCCTGAGGGGGTGCACAGCCCCAGAGCCGGGTCTGCTCCAGCCCTTTGGAGCAGCTGCAGTTGGAAAACAGCTGGGGCAGAGTCCGAGGGGTGGGAAGGGTTTAGCCGAGCCTGGCTCGGGTCCGTTTCCTGGGAGAGCAGGACACGGGCACAGGGACAGCTGCTCCTCCATTGGCAGCAGCATCCAAAGCCAGCTGGAGCCCACACCAGGCGCCTTCAAAGCAGCTGTAATTCCTTTCCCAGTCGAGTTACTTGATTTTCAGTTTCTTGGAGCACTGCTGCACCATCGCTCATCAGCCACCCTCCCCCAGGGCCACATGAAGGGCAGTCAGGTGGCACCCTGTGCCCCCACCCTGGCAGCATTCAGTGAGGTTTGGATTTTTTTCCTTTAACCAAACCAGGAGTTTATTTAGGAAAGGAGGGCCTGGTGCTCCTCACCCTGAGCTCTCGCTGCCACCAGCTGAGCCTGAACAGCAGCACAGCCTGGGATGGAGAGACCCTCTGGGCAAAATCCCCCAAATCCCATGGCACGGATGTGGGCAATCCCAGAACTGCTCCACCACAGTGGGGACATTCCTATGAGGAGCAGCTGAGGGAGCTGGGGGGGCTCAGCCTGGAGAAAAGGAGGCTCAGGGGGGACCTTCTGGCT
>JAWWEU010000080.1:3766010-3782759 GCA_035583155.1 Acropternis orthonyx | reverse complement strand
GGGATTGGGCTCTGCTCCCAGGGAACAGGGACAGGAGGGGAGGGAACGGCCTCAGGCTGGGCCAGGGGAGGGGCAGGCTGGATAGTGGGAAAATTTCTCCGTGGAAAGGGCTGTCCAGCCCTGGCACAGCTGCCCGGGGCAGGAGTGGAGTCCCCATCCCTGGAGGGGTTTAGAAGCTGTGTGGGTGCGGCACCTGGGGACAGGGGGCAGTGGTGGCCTTGGCAGTGCTGGGGGATGGTTGGAATGGATGACCTCAGGCGGCTTTTCCTAGCTGAACAAGTCCACGATTCTAGGCCAAGGCTGACAAGGCTGCAGCCCAGGTCAGGCACTGCTGAAGAGGAGCTGGAAGATGGGATGGGGGGGCTGACAGACCCCAACACCACAGGGAGCTGCTGCTGGAGGAGTGTGGAGAAGCAACACCACCCTCAAGGGCTGGGGCTGCTGCCCTCCCCATCTCAGCTTCTGGCCATCTTCTCTATCTTCCAAGAAAAATATTCCAATTAGAAGCATGAGCAAAGCATCCCATACCATTATCTCAGCACAAAGCCACAGGGCGCAGCAGCTCCACACCATCACACCTTTTTTCTTTTTTTTCCACAAATCATTGGTTTATTAGAAAGGTCTTTTTTCCCCTCATTTTACAGCATATATATATATTTATATATATATCTTATGTGACAAAAGTTAAATACAGTCCGTTTATGCTCGTTAAGTAATGACAGGTTAATTATTTTAGCGCTATCCAGGAAGTCTGAAAACGAGCCCTGCCCACAGCGTGAGGGAGCGGGACTGGGTCAGGCCCTACAAAGCTCAGCTCTGACAGTTAACACTGAATTGTTGGGTATTTACAGGAAATTGAGTCCCTTTTTGTGACCCTTGTGTCGCTCTGCCCTGCTCCGATGTCTCATTTACACAGTGAGGAAGCTCAGGGGGGTTTGATCTTTCGATTCCGCCCGGTCTTGTGCTGCGCTCCAGGAGGGGACGGGCGGATGGGATGGGGATGGGATGGGATGTCACTGCACCCCCTCCCTGCCTGCTCCCGAATCCCGCCCTACAGAGCCACCTGAGGTGCCACACCCGCTGTGACAGGAGGGCAGGGACAGCAGTGACCCATCCCCTGTGCCCGGACAGGGACGCTCCCATGGGCAGTGCCAGCTGCAGACCGGGCCAGCGCCGGGAACGACTGGGAAATCCCTTATGGAATACGTGGGGCAGGCGCAGCTCAGCGTGACCCTGTGTGGGATGGAAAGGGTGCCAAGGCTCCTCCTGCACCAGGAGCCTGTGCCCATCACCGCTTCAAACAGGGGAAAGGGGGGGGAAAAAGGGATGCCTGTCCTCTGGGAGGCACTCTGAATTCCTGCTGCTCCCCACGCTGCCCCAGTGCCCGGTCCTATGGCAGGGAGGGGCACAGAACCTGCTGGAGTCACCACTGCCCCCACACCCTCACTGTGCCCAAGTCTCACCTGTTGGTTTTTTTTTTTTTTCCTTCTGCAAAATTCTAAATGAAGATTTTTTTTTTTACATTTTATAGTACATAAAAACTTCAAAAATACATGAGCTTGATAAAATATACATGCTTAGTTGTTCTGCATCTAGCTGAAACTATAAATTGAACCTTTACAAGTGTCTTGGGTCACCTACAGCAAACATATTTACACAGAAGCCACCAGAACAAGTACCACTAAGAACTGGCTGTAAAAAATATTATTGCGATATACTACAAATGTAACCTTTGATAGGAGCTACAAAAAGCAGCATCTTTGTTTACAGAGTTCAGTGCAATTCTTTACATTAAAAAAAAAAATCCTATAAATTAATAACGAAACCATCAGTGTTACAGAGGAAAGAACACACTTTACACCCCCGGCCTCTGTATTGCTTCAATTCCTAACGGGATTTTCCGTCTCTCTCCCATCCCAGTGCCTCTTTCCCAACACCACAGAAGATGGAAGTCAGAGTGATTCTACTTTTCCCCCCTTTCAGGAGAAGAGTGGTCAAAGCCCAGACTGGAATTCCCAACCCCAATGAGAACCTCTCTCCAGTGCGGGATACCCAGGTACGATCCTGGCGCAGGAGAAGGCGGATGCAGGATGGAGAAGGATGGGAGCTCCAGGCACACACACAGCTCCTCCTCCCCTTTACAGTAAGATCTTACTTCCACCGTTGCTGCTCACACCAAAAAACCCCCACATGTGCAGTGACATGAGCCAAGAAACCTCCTGCAATGCCTGAAAACCGAGGCCTCCGGCCCCTCGCCGGGATCTGCAGCTGACAGCTCCCGAATGTTCCATCGCCAACTACACGCCGGACTCAATCATGCTGACTATTTTAATTAGATGACCTCATTAAAAGGGTTTTTAGAGACCTATTAGTGTGGATGAGACCTCATTTATTATATACAAGGCGGCAGAAGGAAGATGACCAAGTGTAAGAACCCAGGGGGGAAAAAAAAAGCCTTTCCAAGCGTCTCGCTGGCCTGCAGGTGAAATGGTTCTTCTGGAAGCGTCGCAGCGAGACATCCCTGGGAGTGGGTATGGACAACGCTGCCGCCCAGCCCTCGAGCCTCCGGCTTCTTTGGCTGCTCAAGAGTGAAAGGAAATGCTCAGGCCTCACCTGCCCGCTGGATCGACTCCAACCCCTTCCCAAAACTCCGAGGTTCCTTCATTCCGTCCTTCATGTGCCGTGGCTGGGTGGATGCTGCAAGTCCTGTCCTGAGAAAATGGGGTGCAGCAGGGGGTGGAGGTGCAAGGCCGTGGCGGCGGCGGCGGCGGCGGGTCTCGGGGCCAGGAGGGTCGGGTACAGAGCGTGGGGGACCGGGTGGAACGTGAAGGGCCCCGGGTGGATGGCTGAGGCCGGAATGATGTGGATGGGGTGGCTGGCTAGGAAGGTGGCGGGGTGGCCTGGAATAATGGAGTGGGTGAGGTGGGATAAGGAGATGGGCGTCAGGTGGGGCTGGGGGATGTGGTGGACCTGAGCGAGGGGCTGCGGGTGCGGGTGCGGGTGGATGCCGATGGCGGCGGCGGCGGCGGCGGCGTGGTGCTGCAGGATGGCGTGCTGCACCGTGGTGATGGACGTGGCCGAGGCCGCCGCCGGCTGCTGGATGTGGATGGGCTGGAGCGCGGGCGCTGCCGGCGCCAGGGCCGCCGAGGCGGGGAAGGTCTTGACCTGCTTGGCCAGGAGCTGCTGCTGGATGTGCTGCTGGGCTGCCTGCTGCAGCTTGCTGTACTTCTCCATCTCCTCCGGCGTGAAAGTGATGGGCTGGCTCTCCAGCGGGGCCAGAGAGGAATCTTCACCCCCCTCCCGATCCCCTTCCATGCTCGGCTCCCCGCCCTGAGGCACGTAGCCAGTAAAGTGCTCAACGTCTGGAACTAAGGGCATCATACTGGTTTCCACTGGGACGGGCTGGCTGCCCCCATCCATGGGTTCCAGCCCATCACCATCACTCGGATCCGAGAGGAAGTTGTGTGACATGACCAGATCTCCAGAGCCAAAGCACTCGGGGAGCGCCGGCGCCTCGAGGGGAATCGACGGCATCTCCACAGCGGGTTCATCACGTTTCTGCTCATCCAGGGGCTTGTCCTGAATGACCATCACCACATCTTCCAGGAGAGACTGCCCGGCCAACTGACCCTCCTCCATGCCTTGGGAACCATCCTCAGCGTCCGACAGCTCTTGCTCCTCGCCCCTCTCCAAGCCAGACTCCTCGTATCTCTTGGTGTTTGGTTTCCGCACCGTTGGCAGCTTCCCAATTAAGGGCAGAACCGGTTTGTTGCCTAAGGAAGGAGGGAGCTTTGGGCCGAAGTAGCCCTGGGGAGGATCTTTGAGCTTTATGCCCACCTTGTTTGCCCCCGCCAGCACCTCATCAGCCACGCAGGGCTTCTTCTCAACCTTCCTGGACTGAATCTTTTCCAGGAGCAGCTTTGCAGTGACGGAGTTTCTCTCCTCAGGACTGCAGTCCCCTTCCGAGGCCCGCCCCGTGCCGGAGCCGCTGCTGTTCTGGGAGAGAGAGCCAGACCCTTTCAGATCCTCTCCTTTGCCATCCTCTTTCTTCAGCTGCGATCCTTCACCTCGGCCTGTCCGGAAATAGTGTGGAGATTGGGAGCGGTAGATCTTGGACCTGATGAAGTCCCTCCTGCCAGACCTTCTCTCCTCGGGGCTCTCGTGGCCCCGTGAGCCCTTCCGTGACAGGGACCTCTGCGAGTGGCTGCGGGTGCTGCGGCTCCGGTCCCGGCTGTAGCTGCGGCTCCGCTTCCAGCTCCGGCCCGTCACGCTGCGGCTCCTCCTCTTGCTCCGGCTGCGGCTGCAGCTGCTGCTGCGGGTCCGGCCGCGGCTCCTCGTTCTCGACCTGCCCCGAGGGTGGCTCCGGCTCCTGCTCCGGCTCCTGGACCTGCTCCTGCTCGAGCTGTAGTCGTCTTCCGACGAGGAGTACTTGCGGCGCTTCGAGCGGTGGTTGGAGCTGTTGTAGTCGGAGTCATCCTCCGAGTCCTGGGAGCGCTTGGAGCGGCAGCGCGAGCGCTCGCTGTAGTCGCTGTAGCTGTCGTCCGAGTAGCTCCTGCGGCGGCTGTACCGGCTCTGCTCCGAGGAGGCCTCGGAGCTGCTCGAGTAGGACCTGTGCGAGGAGTGCCTGCGGCCCGAGCGGGAGCGGCTCTGGGAGCGCTCGCTGCCCGAGTCGTAGTCGTCGCTGTACTGAGACGGGGATTTCTGCCGGCAGTGCTTCCCGTGGGAGCCCTCGTCGCTGTCGTAGTCGCCGCTGCTCTGCCGGCTGCGGCGGCCGGGCCGGCCCTGGGACACGGCCGGGCACCGTCTCCGGACAGCGGGCACCTGCTGCGGGTCAGCCTTGTGTTTCTTGCTGCCGTGCTCCTGGCAGGAGTTAGCCCCGTCCTCCTTCTTCCCACTGCTTCCCTCCTCGGCAGACAGGGATTTCCTCTGGGACTCCTGGGAGCACCGTTTTTTCTTCTGGAAGTGGCTGCAGTCTTCAGACAGTTCAGGTTTCAGCGCTCGGTCCGGCTCTGTCAAAAGGGAGGATTTGCCTTTTTTGTGCCTGTGCCTTTTCCGTTTCTTGGGCTTCTCTTCCCCCAGCTCAGCTTTCCGGCCCTTCTCCTCAGCTTCCTCCTTGTGTTTGCGTTTGTGTCTGCTGGACTTTTTATGCTTCTTTTTCTTTTTGTGTTTATGGGACCTCCCTGATTTACTCTTCCCCGCTATGCTCTTACCACTGTCCTCCCCCTCTCCCTTACCGACGTTGCCCGGGCCAGAGTCCTGCTTGCTCTGGGACTTGCTCTCCATTTTTAGAGCAGAACTGCTGCCTGCACTTTCACCCTCCTTGACTTTGCTCCCCTCACCAGGTTCCGTGCTCTGAGCATTGTCCTTACAAAGCCCCCCCGCATCCCTGGATTTCTCTGCCCCTTTCCCTTTCGCGTCTTTGTTGCGGGAGAGTTTGAAGTCGAAGTACAGGGGGTTACAGCTGTAGGACACAGAGGGCTCGGCTTTGGTGAAGATGAGCAGCTCCGAAGGCCACTGCAGTGTCGTGCTCTCATCTTTACTCAGAACTGGGAAAAAAGGTCCTGTCGGGTGCTTTGGTCCCTCAGAGCCCTCTCTGCAGCCCGGGGCAGGCGGAGCGGCTTCTTTAGCAGCGTCTGGCTCAGGGAGGTTGCTCTCTGGAACATGTTTGCTCTCCTGTGGACTTTCACTCTCCACAACGTCTTTTGGCTCTGTTTTGCCCTGCTGGGCTGTGGTTTCAGTAGTACTCTGCTCCTTCTGCTGCCCCGTGCTCTCAGCAGCTTTCTCCATGTGCTTGCTGGGTTTGGGTTTGGGGGAACTCCCCTTTTTCACTTCATTCGTGTTTTTTTTGTTCACATTTTCAGCTTCCATTTGTTCGGTAGACTTCATGAAAAGCAGGAATTGAAAATTGGGCTTTACTTTACAGTGGGCTGGGGGGATGTAGTGGTAGTACTCTGGTTCCACGGCCATTGGTCCATCTTCTCTCCTCATCTTTTTCAGTTTCGATAAGGTGCTGGCCAGGGACCCGCCGTCCTTGTCGTGCTGCTCATCATCCTCCGCCTTGCCGTCGGAATTGTTGGTGCCTTCGCCCTCCCCGGATTTCTGCAGGCTGCCAGACTCTGAGGAACCCCTCTCATCACCTTTTGCCCCATCTGCAGAACTGGACTCTTCCACGTGGTCCTTGAAAACAGAAGCGATGGTCTCCAGCTTTACCGGCGTCTTCTTCGCGAAGGAAAACGACACCCCAATCTTCTGCAGGGGGGTTCCCAGAGAGCTCTTAATGCCAAAGCTGATGGCCTGTGCTGCCTGGGAGGGCATCTGGCTTGGCATCAGAGAGCCACCACCTTGCCCAGTGCTCAGGAAGCCTCTGTCCAGAGTCATGTCTGTGGCCTGGCCAGAACTCGCCTGGATGAAGGAGCCGCTGTTGGCCGCGGAATCGTCGTCGTCTCCACCTTCCTCATCCACAGCCACCGTGGTGGTTCTGAACATGGGCCCACTTCCAGGAGCGCTGTGGGAACAGGGAGAGAGAGGAAACAGCTCACTGGTGTCCATGTACCTCTGGGGTGGGACTCCTGCCTCAGCTGAGACAATCCTACGTATTTCAAGTGCTCTTATACCCAGACACACACACTGAAACAGCATTATAGTGCCTCCTACCAAAACCACAGCATGAGCCCAAAGCATGAAGCTTTGTCCTTCAGGATTCCGGAGCAGGGATGCCAGCACAGCACAGGGCTGCAGCCCCCCCCATGCTCCAAGGGGGCTTGGGACCACCCAAAACTCACCACTCGGGCTGCCTCCTCTGCTCAGCCAACTCGTGCAGGCGCCGCAGGGCCTTCTCCTGCTTCCTCTCATCCTTCCGTGACCTCGAAGAGACATTGCGAGCAAATTCCCTTTGCTTGAGATCTTTCAACCTCTGAGGCAAAAGAAAGCAGGGACAGATCAGATCAAAGCTGTTTGTGGTTTAGTCCAAGAGCAATCTCTTTGCTGTAGCACTGGAAATTACAGTGTCAAGCCCCTCCCCAGGGACATTTATTGAGCCAGGATGGAGCAACAACATCTTAGCTCAACAAACCCAGCGGAGCACAGTGCCATCCTCCCAGCAGCTACAGGAAAAGACAACCACTGATCACTTTTGGCTAGGACTTCCAGTTCTGTGTATATCCCTTTCCAATCAACATTACTGGTTATCTTTAGCAAGGACAACAAAGCTGATTTCGAAGCAACAAGCAAATTCTGGAAGGAAAAGGGGAAAAAAAGGAGGATTGTTTATTTGCTGCTCTTGCAGGGTGCAGATGTACTTGACAAACAGTGCATGACAAGAGTCTGAGGAGCATGGGCCAAGGGACAGGAGGGATTAGCTGGTGCCAGAGTTACCCAGGAATGACATCTGACAAAAGCAATGTACCAATTACATTGGAGAAGGAGCCAAAAATCCCATGCAAATGATTCCATAAGCAAATCAAGGATACAACATACACCACAACCAGTTACTTGCTCTCCTGACAGTAGTTCTGAGATGGTCTCTCAAGAAACAAACTACTCTAAATGCAGGGGAGTCTCCTGGGGTTGAGTACTTCGGGGGGCAGAAGCACTGAGTTCCCCAGAAATTTTATCATGAGGGAATAAACCGAATCCCAAGGGATTTTAAACACCCTGACACCACTGAGGAAGTGTAGGTAGCCATTTCTAATAGAAAACAAACAGCCAAGACTTCAGAACATTTTGGAAAGTGCTTGTCTTGGAGCACCAGGAGAGGAGGCTGCTGGTTTTCCTTGGAATATATGTGGATATTCACAGCAGTTTTTTTAGGGTGCTCTACAGAAGTTGAAGTAACAGAAAGCAGCAAAGACAGACCTCTACCACCCTAAAGGGACTCATTGTTCTTTTCTAGTGCACAATTCAAAACCCTTTCAAAAGGCCCAATTTCAGAATGCATCCTGTACTCAGCTTTTGAAAGAAGTTTCATGTTTTTCAGGCATTTCATGCAGGGCCTGAGAGACTAACGGGACTCGGAGCAGGAGTCACTTTGGAACAATTCTCGTACAGGATGTACAAATCACTGGTGAATTCTAAATACTTCTGGCTGGCTGACTCTGCCTCTTTCCTGGAGCAGAGTCAGCCTGCCACACACAGAAACAGTGCCTCTGGAAACCAACCCAAAGCTCAAACTAGAGGAATTAAGCTGGCCCAATGTAAAGAGAACATTGCTTTGTGGAACAGGGGAAGATCAGACAAGACACAGGATTCTCTTACCTAATTTTATTTACTAAGTGTGGCTGAGTGCTACCAAAATCAGAGGGGAAGACACACAAAGAAGATACAGCTAGAGACACCAGTAGAAAGAAACTCACTCTTGTGATCTGGGCTCCAAAATTAGAAGGGTTTGCTTTCAATACATCAGCTGAAAACGTCACATCACAAAGAAAAAAAGAAAGTAAAAATATAACAAGAGTGGAAGAGAGGAGAAAAAAAAAAAAAACAAAACACAAGCAAGCATTACTAGAGAGCTGTGGGTGTGTGGTGGCAGCTACTCTACGGAGCGGGAGCGGAGCCAGCACAGCTACGGGACCGGGCTGGGGGTCTGGAGAGGGGGGACACACACACGGACACGCACGGACACAGCAATGATCCCACCTGGAACAGCAGAGCTACTTTCACCAGGACAAGTAAAGGGCTCAAGGGTTTTGTGGTGTATGTTAAATGTTGAAGACTAAATTTTTTTCCCAAGAGGGAGGGGGGAAAAAAAAAACAAACCCCAACTAGACGGACTAAAGCAACGCCATCGGCTTTTTCATGCTGATTTCGACAGCGCGTCTGAAACGCTCTGGGAAGTTACAGCCACCAACAGCTGACAAAACTATTTAATGGGGGCTGGTGCCAAGTCTCGAGATCACTCACCCATTTGGAAAAAAATATGACCCAGCTGTTTACACCAGACATGAACTGTGACCTTCTCCTTTCAAGAGGAAGGTGCAGTGGTGCACTCAGAACCCCCGTGATCACCTCCCGGGACACAAACCGGGCTCAGAGTCGTTGGGAATGATGCAGCTGCCCCCAAGCTCTCCTGCCCTCATTACACGGCAATTTTAATGCAAACAGAATTAAATGCTTGTTTTTAAATGCTGACCTTTGCATGTCTCTGCTGCCCCAAACCTCCCACTCTCAGCACTTTCAAATCAGAGGTGTGAAAGCAAATGAACCACCCCAAAGCACTGGAACTCCCCAATACCCACCACAGCCACTCCCAGCTGCACCCAAACCGGGGCCCTTTAGGATGACAAACCACTGACCCTGGTGTTGAGACTCCTGAGAATTTGTTACTCCTCAAGCTGGGGAAAAGTTGGTCTGGTTTTACACAGGACTAAGAGATCTCAAGGCTGAGTTTCTTTTTGTCACACAGGAGCCAGAAGGAAGAAGGGACTTGCTGGGGGGAAGTACAGGGTAGAAAAGCTCCAGCAATGCACTCTGCCAGCCCCTTGGGAACATAATATAGGGAATATAACATAGCTCAGCTTCCTTGACTGACCTAAAACAATGCACCTATCATCAGAAATGACTCCAAGTTTGCAAGAGACCTGCCTGGACTGCATTATCTTCCACAAATGTATCCTCGGGTGGGGAAGGGGGGAAAACAGGAACCCAGATTGCTCATCTGTAAAAACAACTCAGGAATGGAACTCTGAAAACAGCCAGAACTTTCCAAAATACCCTGTAATTCTCATCTCACTTACTGTTTAAAGCATGCACCTGAATCCAGTCATTCATCCACTCCAAGAGTGGATACCCAGTTAACCACAGCCATGCCCACCCTCCTCCCCCAGTCCTGACTGGGGAGAAGCAATTCCAGGCCTGAGCTACAATTTCACAGAGTGGAGGGAGCACATGGAGCACTGAAATGCTTCTCACACACTCCAGGCCTCAGCCTTCCCAGAAAGTCATTTGAACTAAACAGATATTTAAGCCAGGCTTACACTAATGAAATTTCCCTCTAATCCCACGGCGAGCGTTCATTATCCCAATCCTCCAAAAATCGCTGGATTCCTTTTAGGATGGCACCATGTGTGTGGGTGTGAGGGAGGCTGGATGGCCACAGAACTGCCCCTTCCCCCAGCACAGCAGAGAAACTGAAACAAGGATTTAACAGAGCCACTCCCCACCATCCTCAGGGAGCCTCTCCCCTCCAACCGGAGCCCTGGAAAACCACCTTCTTGGGGGTGAATCCTGCCTTTTGGAGTCTTCCCACAGTGCTGAGCAAGACTGACTTTTCCAACAGGATTAGAGCCACCAACCTGTATCAAATCAAACACAAGCTTCCTGCAACTCTAAGATTTCAAAATTAGGAGGCATTTCTTGCTCCACAGGCAGTGTGTTTTCTGAAGGAAGCAGGAGGTTTATCTAAGCAGCAATGTATTTTCAAACCGTAGGATGATGATGACAATGAAGTCAAGGAATATTACGCTGCTGGTTTATTGCTTCAGCTGTCACAAGGGCCACCCCAGTGAGTGCAGGGACCAGCAGCACATCAGGACGCAAATCAGCGGCACTTACATGAAGTTTCTCCAGATTTCCACATGCTGGAAGCAGCACTTCAGTACCCCCAGCCTTCCTGGGCTTTATTAATAGCTGCCACCCCCCTCAGCTTTGTAACAAAGAAGCGTATTTTAAGTTTTCAGCCTTGTTTCCAACAAAATGATCATCTCTACATTTCCACAGGAGTGCAAATGGAGCTCCTGAAGAGCAGGTTTGTTACCAAATGTGCAGCTGTGTCTGGACTCCAGCACAAAGAGGCCACAGTGAGGGATTATCTCCCGATCCCTGCGTGGCTCAGGAGGGGCCAAATCAGCAAAATCCACCATCACCTTCCAATTCTCTGCAAATCAGCTTAAAGCAGCTGCCCTGCAGCATCTCTGGAAAGCTCCAGAGAGCCCAGCACAGGCACAGCAAAGAGGGGAAATAAAGGGGGTCAAGGAACTGGGGTAACAGGAAAACCACAGAATCATCACAGAATGTCCTGAGTTGGGAGGGACCCCCAAGGACCATCCAGTCCAACTCCTGGCCTTGCAGAGGACACCCCAAAATCTCCCCATGTGTCTGAGAGCGTTGCCCAAGCACTCCTTGAGCTCTGGCAGCCTTGGGGCCATGAGAAACCTCAGCACACACAAGATTTTGCTGGTGAGGTGGTCCCAGGTGAGACCTCCCCAGTAACCAAACTGGGGTGCAGAGCTCTGCAGGCCCAGCAGTACATGGATTTTCCCAGTTAAGGTGCCAAAGCCCCACGGAATCACTGACCTGAGGCCCACGGGGAGACATTCCTGGCCTAAAACCGCAGAGCAGAAGGAGATCATGTTATTCTCACAATACAACAGCCCCCTCATACTGAGGGGATGGCCAGGCCTGACCCATGCACAGAGCTCGAGACAGGAGGCAGCTCCTGTGGCATCAGAGCCAACTCCTCCCCTGCTATTGTTCCCAAGTCTCTCTGCCAATCCCCATTAAATAAAATAATAATAATAATGTGCTTCTCATTCCATGCCAACACATTTCTGGCTTTCTGAACTTCTGATGTCTGCTTGATTCTTTGCCACAAAGGCTTCTGGGAGTTAATGATACCATTAGCTAAACACAGGCTCAAAGGATGGCAACCTTCATTGTTTTATCCAAGTGAGAACACAGGCATGGCTTATCTTTGGTAATCAACATTCTTTGCACGCTCATTAATGAAGTGAAAAGGAGCAGAGAGGAAATGGCCTGCAAATGCTGTTTTATTTCATCTTAATTTTCTCCCTGACACCACATTTTCCACCTAGGAAAAAATATGATAATGTGATAGACATGACCCAGTGACCCAGCTGTGTCCTGCAGGAGCCTGGCAACCCTTGGAATCACACTGGATTCACCATGTCCAGGCCTTGTACACTGAGGACTGACTTTACTGAACATTCTCCATGTCTAAGTGCTTGTCATCAGCAGATGAGCAGCTGAACAGGCAGAACTGGATTAAGAAAAACATCACAGAATGGTTTGGGTTGGAAGGGACCTTAAAGATCATCCAGTCCAGATCCACGGGCAGGGACACCTTCCACCAGCCCAGGTTGCTCCGAGCCCCGTCCAGCCTGGCCTTGGACACTCCCAGGGCTGGGGCAGCCACAGCTTCTCTGCCAAACCTGTGCCAGGGCCTGCCCACCCTCACAGAGAGGAATTCCTTCCTAATCTCTAATCCAAACCTACCCTCTGTTTAAATCCATTCCCCCTTGTCCTGTCCCTCCAGGCCCTTGCCCAAAGTCCCTCTCTAGCTTAATTGGTGGGGTTTTTGAGGGCAAAGCATTTCTGGAGCAAAAGAACCTCCTGTGTAACACCGAACACTTCAGAGATTCTTTCCTCAGTCTTCTCCATTCAAGCTGTGCTTGGAGGCCCAAGTTTTTGGAAAGCACAAGTCCAAGTCTCCCCAAACCAGAAAGTTCAGGGTGTGGATTTAAGAGTCTTCAACAGCCCCAGCAGTGCCTGTGTTAGTAATTTTATTGTGCTTTAGCAGATCCCTCCCCCTCGGCATGAGAAGTGAAGATGCAGATAATTGGGGCACAAAGAGAACTGCAGATCTATAGTTTCAGTTCTTGGCTCCACCCTCTTTCCCAAAGAACTTCTTCACGGAAATAAATTCCCTTTGTCCTTTCACAAAGAGAATCTATGCAGAATTAATCACCTACACCTCCAAAACACCACACATTCAGGCAGTGGGGTGAAACAAAGCTACATAAAAGCCTTCATTTCAGTCTTAGTTATGTTCTCCCAGGGAACCTGGCAGAGGTTCACACAGGAACACGTTTGTTTTTCACAGGGAATGCAGGGGGGGAATGTTTTGAGTCTGCTGGGTCAGTGACTCAGTAAACAGCTCAACTCCTCAGCAGGGACAGAGCACGAAAGGAGTGCCTGGCTGTGAGATTCTGTAGGTTCTTGGCTTGTTAAAAAATCTCCCGAGTAAAAGCTGGCTGTAAATGCTGCAAAACTCACACGCCAGGTGATTCCAGCCGTAACACCTTTCCAGGCTGCTCCAAGTGCCGGGCCCTGCAATCCAGGTTTGTTTGACAGGAATGCACAGAGGGGGTACAGCCCCAGGAAAGGGGACCCACGCTCATCTCCACACAAGCCTCACATGAAGTTCCTATCTTGATGTCAAAACCCCAAACTGAATTAAGGGCCTACTCAGATGTAATGCCCTAAGGTCACATTCCCCCAGAGTCCAGAGCATTCTAGGACTGTGGAAGCTCCCAAGGATCAAGACAGAAAAGCTGCACAAAAATCACAGCAACACAGACCGGTTTAGGCTGGAAAAGACCTCAAAGCCCACCCAGTGCCACCCCCTGCCCTGGGCAGGGACACCTCCCACCAGCCCAGGTTGCTCCAAGCCCCGTCCACCCTGGCCTTGGACACTTCCTGGGATATAGTGGGTCCATACTCCCTACCCAAGCTCCTCACTAGCTGCAAAAGTTTTCTTTCTACATTTCCCACCTTTTGCATGTAAATTATTATTAATTATTACTCTGTTGACAGCTGTAACTGGACACCATGAGAAGCAGGGCCCTTCATACCCCACCAGGCCATTAGATCAAGATCTTACAGCTGAAAAAACCCATCATTAGAGACATCAACAACTTTCCAGAGTACAAGAAGTTAGGAGATCCACTGTTACGGCCTCTTCCAGTTGCTCACTGAAGTATCTGTGAAGGGACTGAGCTTATTGTCCCTCCTGCAGTGCCATCTGCACCCACTCCAGCTGCTTTTAGTCCTCTGGCTTCCCCCAGGAGGGACCAGGGCGTGACCAGAGGGTGACAGGCCTTTGAAACAGCTGCACTTCTCATCTCAACTATGAACCTAAGTAACAAAAGCTGAGAAAGACACTGCTCACCTCCAACAGGATGGTTACACTAGTGACCGAAACTGGTTTGGGATAATAAATACAAAGTTGTTTTCCCAGGGAAGGAAATTCTGCTTTTTTTGGGTGGAAACTCAGTGTTGAGGTTGATTCTGATGTAGCCAAATGGCTCTATAAAACCAGGATAAGTCAGGAAATTATGAGAATAAACCTCCCCTTTAATTGTTTGGTGTTGACACAATTTTGGTGGGTCCAAAATTTATCCGGTTGGGATCAATACACTTACCCATCATCCCTGTTTGGCAATAATCCTGAGTTCCTTCCTGGAATACAAGACAGTGTCTTTATAACTTGGGAGTGGAAAGGGATCTGAGGATGGAACATCTATTCACAGGGACAGCCCGTGGCTCGCTGCACCACAGAGGGATAAGCAAACACTTCAATGTCAGGGGATGTGGAACTAAAAATACTTAAAAGCAAAAATGATCCTGGGGAAATCGAGCCAAAAAAAAGGGGGAAATGAGCTCTGTTGCCTCAAAAACGACCACTGAGAAGATAAAATATTGCAGATAACATACACCAAGCCGGGTTGCTGTAACTAAGACACTCTAACAGCTCATCTTTCCAAGGAAGACAAGTGAGTGTCTACTTTTTAGACAAGTTTTATGTTTCGCCTCAAAAGCTTTTGGTCCCCTGTCTGTAATCTTGCTTTCTGGTCCAAAGAAGCAAAATATGAAACTTCAACAGGCACATATAAAAAGCACATCTTTTTATTTTAATTAACTACTTTAAAATCCAGACTGCACTGCTAGAAATGAGCCTTGAGCAGGGGAGAGCACAGCAGGGAGATAAAGTTTCTTATGCAAATTCCCCTTCATTATGTCTCAGGAGTTTCAAGTTCACTCCCTGAGCACAGACCCAACGAGGTCACACACATTTCAGCCCCACACAAAGCTGGACAAGCAATTTTCCCACTAAGCAAAGCATGTCTGCTTCTTTGGCTAAACCCCTCTGTAACTAGAAATTCATGCTGGGTGATGCTGCCAGAGTTTGGAGGCTCATTTTCTCCAAAGCCTGCCTGAAGTGACTGCAATGGCTGAGTTACCCATGAACGTAATTCCTTTCCAAATAACCAGCAGTACCAAGCGACCCCTGAATTCTTTCTGCTGATGAGAAGGTGACCCCACCCCTGCGTGTCCACACAACGTTTTTCTCTCAGGTCACTCCTGCTGACAACTCCTTTTACACCGATGAGGGGTGGTCGCTTCCACAGGTTTGTTTCTTCCTCCACAGCATCTCCAGATGCTGGAAAGGCTCTGGGCCTTGCCAGGCTCATGTCAGTTCCCCGTTAGTCACCGAGGGTTTGACCAGGAGTTGATGTAATTATGGTGCATCAGCACACTGAGAATGTGACACAAACAGGTCCTTCCACCTCCTAAAGAAAAGCAGGTCATTGCACTTGAGTTCCAGCCAAGCTGATTGATGGAAACCTTCAGGTGAAGTTCACAGCTCTCAGATGTCAGGACTGAGCCAAAACACCCCTTTGCCCAATACAAAGTGAAGGAAGGGATTTCTGCTCTTAATTCTACTAAACCAAACTTCACAGAACTCAAACTGCCCTGCCATGAGAATTCCTGGTAAGACTCCCTTAGAGAATCTACTTTGAACACTATCATATCCTACACTTAACACACACACAAAAATCATACTCTAATGCCATTTTCCTGTCTTTAAGCTGTTGCTCACTGCTGTTTTTTGCAAGCTCTAGTACTCTACAGCACATCCTCAACGAGGTATCAGCATTTTAATGATTGTGTTGTTAAAATTTATGACTAGGAACCTCCAAACCCTCCTCTGAGCCCAACACTGCTGTCTGCTGTGCAGTTACATCTCATTTAGCAGCTTAAGTGGCCTAACAGATCAGGCTAACACATGCACTTTTATTATTTACTGTGAAGTGTCCTATGAACACCACAGTACACCCCTACTTTGGGAACAAAGCCAGACTCTGAATCCACCTTTTCCCAAGGGTTACGGAATTTGGGAAGTGCTCCTTTTTTAGGATTCCTTTGACACAGCCCATTATTTCCTACTCTGTTTTCAGTAACCCGACAGAACACAGACTGAAGGACTAAAATACTCACACATGGTGTATCATCACTCCCCAAAGCTGTACTGTGCTAAAAGCACACTGGGAGCCACCCATATCTACATGTTCTATTCCCAGTTTAACAGCAGCCCATTCCTGCCCGTGGGTCTTTCAGAACTGGGGATCCTTGATGCCAATCATGGATTGGGCTTTGAGGATTTTTTGTAGTTTTGGATTTTTAAATGAATGGTGGGCATAAAAATCTTACCCAGTGACATAAAACACCTACTCCTGGAGATAGAAGGAAAACAGATACACCAGGGAAATTCCAAGTATTAACCAGAGACAAAACCACCACCATGAACACCAAGCTGGTGAACTGTGCTAGCAACACTGGGTTACCTGTTTGTGAGCATGGTCGTAAGAGTTTATGTGGTTGTCAAACTCCTGATGCTTCTGGTACTGCTTGTCACAGAGTTCACAGTAGAAGTTTGCTCTGAGGTCTTCCAAAGCCTTGGCAATGGCCTTTTCCTTATCGACATAATCCTGAAAAATTCACAAAGCAAATGCTTCTGTTCAACGTCCTGTAAAACACCCTGGAAGATGAGGAGTTAGTCCTTCAAGGAAAAATAGTGCTAAGAAAAACTTAGTGTACATTGATGATTACCTTTATTACAGAATCATTAGGGTTGGAAAAGCCCCCCCAGCCCACAGAGCCCACCCTGTGCCCGATGCCCACCTTGTCCCCCAGCCCAGAGCTCTGAGTGCCACGGCCAGTCCTGCCTTGGGC
>JAWWEU010000080.1:3726272-3765779 GCA_035583155.1 Acropternis orthonyx | reverse complement strand
CCTTTTCTCCAGGCTGAGCCCCCCCAGCTCCATCAGCCCCTCCTGGAGCTCCAGCCCCTTCCCAGCGCCATTCCCTTCCCTGGCCTCGCTCCAGCCCCTCATTGTCCTTTGTGTTGTGAGGAGCCCAAAACTGACCCCAGGATTCGAGGTGTGACCTCAGCAGTGCCAGTCCAAGAGGACAGTCTGGTACCGTGGCTGCCACAGGCCAAGTGCCACTGCCCTTCCTGCCCACCTGGGCACACCTGGGCTCATGTCCAGCTGCTGTCACAAGCACCCCCAGGTCCCTTTCCAGCTTTCCAGCCACTCTTCCCTCACTCTGGAGCACTTCATGGGGTTGCTGTGACCCAAGAGCAGGACCTGGCACTCGGCCCTGTTGAGCCCGGCTCATTAAGCTGAGTCAGTCTTTGCAAATCCACAGGTGTGATTCCAGAACTTTGCAACACCAACTCTGTTTCTTACACACAGCATCACCTCATCAGAGCACAGGTGTCACTAAAAGAGACTGAAAGCTAGGCCTGCAGTGCTGGCAGGGAGGGCAGCTCTGCCTCAGGAACGCCTGGGGACTGTCTGTGCTCCAAGGGGAGGCTCAAAGCCTCCAGCTCACCCACAAACACACGGCATCACGTGAGATGCACAAACACACAACAAACCCAGGAGGATCCCTGCCCTTGGAACAGAACCTGAGAACTTCCCATGCTGGTGCTTCCTCCCTTTGAGTGCCCACAGTTGGCTGCTTCACCTTGGTTTGTGTGCCTGAATTCAGCAGGGAGGAATGCAGCTCCAGCTGGGAATCCCTGTTCACCCAACCCACTCCCGTGGATCCCCAGCCAGCGAAGCCTTCCCAGGAGCAAAGCTGTCCATCAGGATGATCCCAAACACAGCGATCACACTGGCAGTGGGCACAGGGAGCTGCATTTAATGAAAAGGGGGAGGGAGACCACCCTGGAGACTGCAGACAGGATTTGCTTCCTTATAATTCAGTATTTTTATAGCTGGAAAACCTCTCCAAGCAGAGATGGTGTCTGGATTGGCAACAGTCACATCCTGCCCTCTTTAGCTGCAGGGTTTGGGTGGCCACAAAGCTCTGGGGAAATCCCAGTCCTCAGGTGGCTGTAGTGGCTGGAAAAGGAGGTGCTGGGAGGAGCCTGTGCTGCTCCCCAGCCCTGCCCCAGGGCACAGCTCCAGCTCACACACTCCTGGGGGGGCTCTGAAAGGCACAGGAACCCCAGGGCAAAGCAGCTGCCCCCCATTGCCAGGCTGGTTCATTCACAGCCCCACCAGCAGAATGAATAAAAGCATCCCCTCTCTGCACACTTGGGGCGGGTTTACACTGATGAGGTGGAAGCTCTCAGGCTGCTTCTGACTCAAAACCAGCTGCAAATGCTGCATCCCAAAGCCAACTGCAGCAGCACATCCCAAAGAGACATTTACCACAGGCACTTCCACTGGAATAAAGAGAACTATATAAAAAAGATAGCCTGACATTAGAGAAAAGGTACTTAAGGGTTTAAGCGTTTCCACCTTCAATACAAACTTCTCATGGGAAGCTTCCCTGTCTGGCAAGAGGAGGCAGCAAACATTTAAGAAAGAAACTGCGAAAGATTTTTTCCTTTTAATTTCAGCTCTTGTTCAAGGCAGTATGGTTTATCTCCCAGTTACCACAGCAAAACTGCATTAAAAGAACATTACTGAGCATGTTTTATGTGACGCAAAATTTACATAAAAAATTTCAACAGCTGAGGAGGGGAAAAAAATATGTGAAAAATTCCTGTGTTAATGTTTGGGGTTGTTTTCAATTTAAAGCACTGTTCACCTTCCAAATAAAAGAGATGTATCGCACCTGCTCCCATCTATTACCAGATGCCCTTGTTAAGGAGAAAAAAGAAAAAAAAAAATCAACAAATCTGGAGGTTTGAGCCTAGAAGCAGGTCCCCAGGAAGACAAGAAAGGAAAACAGAGCTGCGTGAGATCCACAGAACATGCAGGTTTAACGTTGCTCTGAATCCCACAGCCTGCTTCCTGCACCATGTGCAGGTTTTTCTGAGCAAGCATCCTGTGGCTAAACAATGAAACCCAGCCATTTGAGTGATCAGAATCTGTACAAAAGGAGGGAATTAAAGAACATTTATGGCTTGCTTCTTGGCTGCAGAGTTATCCCCAATTCCTTTGAGGTTCCCTGAATGGCTAATCAGGATGCACAGTTACATAATGGGCTCCTGTGGAGCAATGCAAAAATAAGGACTGCAGAGATTTTTCACAGATCAATAATACCAAAATGCAAGGGGTAAGGATGAAGCATGGTAATAAAAACCCACTGGAGCTGGGAGAGACTGCTGCTGCTCCAGAGCTCCTGGAAAAATTCCATGCTGGGTAAGGGCAGGAAGAGAATAGAGCTCAGAGCAACACACTGTGTTGGAAAAGACTACTGCAAACCTCAGAACTTTAAAATCCTAAACCAGTTTGGGTGAGAAGGGACCTTAAAGCCCACCCAGTGCCAGCCCCTGCCCTGGGCAGGGACACCTCCCACCAGCCCAGGGTGCTCCAAGGTTGTCCCTGGCCTGGGACACTCCCAGGGATGGGGCAGCCACAGCCCCTCTGGGCACCCAAACACCTGCAGTTCAATTACTGAGCAAGTCAAGGTTCAAAAAAAAAAAAAATAAAATAAAAAAAGATATGAGGAGAGCAGGCTATAAATTTTTGTAGCTGAGCAAACTGCCTGCAGAATTAACTGTTCAGCTGGGGAAATGGAATTTTAGATTTGCCAAGGTTATGTTTAATTTTAATGGAATTTAAACTACTTTTCCATTATTTCTCAAAGAATTAAAATTTATGCAACTCTGACACTTCATTCAGATGTCTCAGGCTCTTCCTCAGCCCTGATCCTCCCCCAGTCTGAGGACAACTGAACAAGCAGGCTTTCCTAAGGCCTGATGGGCTGGGAAGAGGAAGAGTGGATTAAAGGACCAGCAGAGAACCTGGTTACAGCTAATCCAAGAATGCTCCAGCACGTCACGCTCAGTCCCAACAGCACAGCTCATTTTTATCAGCCTTTGGCTTACAAAATAACCCCACAGGTTTTGTAAATCCCATGGAAATATGGGATTTTATATCTTTTTAATGCTGCCTGAGCAATTCTTCCAAAGAGCTACAGCCCATCGATTTCTCCAAGCTGGAGCCACGTCCTACCTTCCCAAATTAAGCAGGATTTATGCAATAATGTCCTAATTCACTACTCACTCACAGCATCTCCTCCCTCCCAACACCTGCAGGTTTTGCATCAACAACGTGGCAGGTTCACTAGAAAGCTCTGGCAGCCCTGGGCATAGGGAAGGACAAGTCCTGCTTACCCTAAACCTTTCCAGAACAGGAGCAAAGCACACAGAGAAAGCCTTGCTGCTGTCCTGGAGCTCTTCAGCATCTAAACAAACACCCAGGTTAAAGCCAGGAAGCGAATAACCGGTTTGTTAAAATAAAAATCATCTCAATGACAAAACCCAAGAACACTTTGTTCCTGCCACCATCACTGCAGCCTAAGGAGAAGAAATCAGTGCCACCAGAAGAAATCTCTTCCCAACCAGCCCACGGACACTCTGATGCTGATGGCCCCTTTCTGTACCTTGTACTTCTGCCTCAGCTCCTCGGTGTCTTCCTTCTCCACCTCCAGCACTCGCCTCCGCTCTGTGGCATCTTCGGCGTAGTCGAGCTTTATTTTTTGAAGGGGAAAAAAAAAAAAAAAAGAAGAGAAGAGATGCAATTTGTCCCATAAATACTTTGCACTACCCACTGCCAGAATGCACAGCTTAAAAACAAGGAGGTTTGGAACAGAATCTTTGCGTGTTGTGCAAAACAGGTCATTAATCCCCCGGAGGTGGAGGGGCCTCTCCATGCCAATGGCAGCCTTGGGTTTGGGGAGGGGAAATCCCAGAGCCCAGGGATTTGGGGGAGCATTCCAGACCCCAGAACTGAGGACACTGTGGATAAACAGAGGATGACTTTCGAGGAGAAATGTCTTCTTACTGTGTTAAGAGCAGGTTGCTCTTTGTCTTTGATGCCAAATTCTCACTTTTAAACTTTGTCACTTTGCCTTCCCCCCCCCATTCCCAGGAGCCACGTGTGGGGGAGGGGCAGGTGAGCAGCCTTACCTCCATCTCCATCCGGCCCATGCCCATGACATCGTACTTGACGACGATAGGGATGGGATCTGTCCTCCCTGGAAGAGGAACACACAGAGAGGCCCTGTCAGCGCCGGCCCGGCACCGCAGCTCGGGGACACATTGGGTTTGGGTGGTTAGAGATCTTGCCTTGGAGTGCAGAGACCAGAAAGCTACAGTGAACCAAACACGAGCCATTCTCACAGCTTACAGCCAACCCTGTGCCCCCGGCACTCACGGGGGCATTTTCTCAGCATCAACTGGCCACGGCAAACATTCCTGTGGCTCGTGTTCCCCCCACGACCCTCCGAGGCTTCCACCTCGGGCCAGACGTGCTCCTCATCCTCTGAGAGGAGTGAAGAAGCTGCTAAATGTGTCTTACACCATCTAATAATCCATTAGAACTCCCCCCTAAAGGGTGTGGAAGTCTCCTTCCCACCCGCTTTTGTCCCTCCCCGGGAGCAAGGAATGCCGACTGCCCTCCCTCCGTGGCGGTCAGACACCTTCTCCCCCAGCCCCCAGGGGTGCTCTGGCACTGCTGGGTCACCTGTAAGCTGTGAAAAGGACTAGTTGCGAAGAAAATTGACTTTGAACTAATCAAACTATGCTGGAGATTTTATTTTTAAAAAAAACAAAAAAAAACCCAAAAAAAAAAAAACCAAAAAAAAGTATCTTTAATCCACTCATAACCAGCCAAACAAAGCAAAATGGGGCAGACAAGCACTTTACTACCACAGCTTTTTTTTTGTTGTTGTTTTTATTTTAAATTATTATTATTTTTGATTTTTACATCACAACTGGCACTGTTGGTTGTGATGTAACCCACTGAACAGAGTACTTACCTTCTCCAGTGCATACCTTGAGTGAAAAAACAGAATGTTTACTTCCCTTATTATTGCTCTTGTTTGGTGTAAACAACTGTTTTGTTATACACACATACACAGGTATTATACCTTTGGGCTAAAAGATCCACAGCTTTGAATCATGCCAAAAAGATTCCACTGCCATCCACATGTGCCAAAGGTTAAAGTCTTTAGAACTGCCTCAAAAAACCTGGATAGGTGGGAACTCTTGGCCAGCATCCGCTCTAATTCCTGCCAAAGCCACAGCCCCAGAGGGGCTTTTGAACCTTAAAGTACAGAGGCATGGGTTTTATTCAGAAATAAATCAAATAAAGACATTTAATGAGTGGCTTTATGGTTTTGTTGCTATGCCCCGGAGTTCGATGGGCAGGTATCCATCAGGTCCCAAATCAGAGATCATGCTGATCTGGAAGGTTTTCATTGCCTTTGCTTTGGGTGTCAGGGTTTGCCCACGTTTCTCTCACGCCCAATGGTATAATACAGTAAGCAGTGACTGCAATTTTTAGCAAAAGGACCAAATCAAAGACAGGTTATAAAAATGACTTCCTAAGTGCAATATCACTTTCATAACGTCTCAGCCAGGGATTTACTGGTAAGTGGTGAACCCAAATGGAACGGCTGGCACCAAGTGCCAACAATTAATTATTTAAATACTTTTTTCAAGCTTTTTTTTTGTTTGGTGTTGTTTTTTTTTTTTTTTTTGTATCTCCAGCAATGGAGATCTTTGGATGCAGCCTCATTGCCCTGGTAAACCCCTGTGTACAAACAATGCATCAGTACTTTTGCCTTCTAAGGCAGTCAAAGTTTTTTGGGTTGTTTTTTTTTCTTTTTTTAATTCAAAATCTATTTGGAAATTGCAGTAGCAAGTGCTAGTGCCCATCGTGTTGGGGGTGGGGGAGGGAGAAATCAAGTTTGGACAGTATTAGAAATTTATGTTTAAACTGATTTTGGCAGTTCTAACACAAACAGAAACATCCCTTCTTAGCAATACCCTTTAATGAACAAGGATCAGACAAGTGTGCATAAAGAAAGGAAAGGAAAGGAAAATGAAAGACCAAGCAGAAGGATGATGGCTACAACAGAGAAAGTAAGCCTAACATTGGTGCACTGATGACAAAAGGAGTAATTCAGTCTGAAAATAAAAAATTACCACTGCTAAGTTTACCATCACCACAACAAGTCCAGGATCATAACGCTGTAAAAAAGAAACACCATTTGTTAGGCAGAAACCATTAGGGGCAGAAAACAGGCCGTTTGGCAGGGAGGATGGGTTAAAACAACTAAAACTGAACAGGAGCTGCTCGCTCACCCCTCCACCCCACGAGCGTGCTGGGAGAGGCCGAGCTCCTGGGGACAGCCCCCTCCAAAGGGGCACCGAGGCACACGTAATCAGGCAGTTTGGAAAGGGAACAAATCAGGATCTTAAGGAATTACCAACATTCTGGGCCAAAAGGAGCTCTGTTTGCAGGTAGGAGGAGGATATTCCGTGCGAAAAGCGACGCCTTTGTTTTAAACCGAACCATCGTTTCCTCACGAGTGAAGCCCCACGGTGTGACATCCAGGTGACAAGTGCCACGTCCAAACGTGGTACAGCAGCAGTGCCAACCCCACACTGGCCCCCTGGAGCTGGCACAGCCCTGGGCCGGCCTTGCCCCGTGGCCAAGGAAAGCCACAGTGGAAGAGAGACATGGGCACGCTCAGGGCCACCCTCACCCTGCTGGCTGCCAGGGGGAACATGGACAGCAGCCAAAGGGGGAAATGGGACTTCTCAGCTTGGCTCTTTAAGTTCTCCTTTGAAAGAACTTCCTCAAGAGAATTTATCCTACAGCTGGCCATGACAGCAGGGTCTTTCCCGGCATGTAAATGTGGCTCTCAGACATTGGGGGCTGCCCAGGTTTGGGGTTCCTGCTGACTTTGGTACATCGACATGCTCTGAAGGGAAAGTATGCTTCCAAGAAAGGCCCGGAATTCCCACATTTCCTGCCATACCACAGGGCTGCAGACACCTAATCCCCATGGGATAAATCCTGCAGAACACACCCAGTTGTGTCCCAGCTCCCTGCACCCCACAACACGGATCTTCTCTCTGGAGCAGGTCACAAACTCCTTCACAGCCTGGTCACTCTGCACAGGCTGCAGAGCCCAAACCACAGAGGGTTATTGCACAAACACTTCCACGCACAGGGAAAACCTCTGTGGAGAGGACAGAGCAGGAACCTCCAGAGGGATGGGAAAAACAAATAGTTCACACCAGAGTCGCACCTTAGAAAACCCAATCTCGAAGTAAATTAGGTTTGTCATGATTCCTTGGATTCAGAAAAGAAATTACACTCCCAACGGACCAGCTGTGCTGCTTTAGGTTTCCCTATTTCTTGGGGAATAGAAAAGCATTCTCCCAGCTTGGGAAAAACTGTTCAGTCCCGAAGAGAGCCCCAGAGCCACCCCCTTCCCAGAGCCCTGCAGGGCAGGGAGCACCTGGCCAGGCAGGCTTCTCCAAATTCCCTCGTTTTTAATTCCACAAAGTGATTGGATACGGGCAGACACTTCACCCCCCCAGTGCTATAAACTAATAATTCCTGGGAAAAGACTTAATCCTAATGCTGCAGGGGTGTGGTATCAGACACAAGTCCCACTGCACACAGAGGACTGCGGGTTCAGGGCCACACTCTTTGGAATGGGAATGCACCAGCTGGACCTGCCATCTGAGCCTGCCCAGAAATACCAGCGGTGTCAACACCAGCACACATTTGATCTTGGTTTAAAACAGTGAAAACAGAAAATGGGCTTTATGGACAGTTTGCAGATTCAGGAGAACACCTCCCTCCAGCAACAGCATCATGGGGAACAGAATTCCAGAAATGTTTGGGTTGGAAGGGACCTCAAAAACCACCCAGTGCCACCCCCTGCCATGGGCAGGGACGCCTCCCACCAGCCCAGGCTGCTCCAAGCCCCGTCCAACCTGGCCTTGGACACTCCCAGGGCTGGGGCAGCCACAGTTTCTCTGCCCAACCTGTGCCAGGGCCTGCCCACCTTCCCAGCCAAGAATTCCTTCCCAATATCTAATGTAACCTAATCCTTCTTTAGTTTAAAACCACCCCTTGTTCTATCACAATAGATAAGCTTCTCTGTTAAACAGACATTCAGAAACAACAGGATGCTCCCACTAAAAAGATGAATCCCTAAAATTGTTAACGTAATTCAATCAAACCTATTTCAGTGTATCCCTTATGCACAGTTGTATAAGCACCACGGAGATAACAGACCAGCCTTAATCCTGCTTGCTGTGTTGACATCTTCATAGAAATTCCCCCCAGGTACAAGCTTTGTGGGATTTAATCCTAGAGGACTGATTGATATCACACTCTACATTGGAGGACAATTTCACAATCTAAGCATCTCTGGAGGACACAGAAAACAGACAGAGGGACGTGATCCCGTTGGGCACAGAGGATTTCTCCTCAGTCCTTATCTTTATGCTACAGCCGAAAACACAACCACAGGAAGACACAACCTTCCAGGGGGTTTTAACTGCTCCTGGAAAGGGACAGAGGGATTGGGAAGACAGCTGTGTGCAGGCAGCACGGGGCAGTTTCAGGATCACAGCACTGGGTCAGCCCTGGGGGATAAGGGTCAGTCAGGACAAATCCCACTGCAGGCTCTGGAGGGGCAGCAGGTAGCTGGAGTCAGAGATAACACCCCCAGGAATGGATCCACAGGTGGATCCACCTTCAGCCCCTCTGTCTGAGCAGTGTGAGACAGGGAGGAGTCCCTGTGCTCACAAATGAGCTTCATTTTTAAAGATGAGAATTTTGCACTCTCTCAACACTCCTGGGTCTGTTTTGATGGAGCCAGGTGGGGGTTGGGCTCTTCTCACAGGGAACAAGGGACAGGACAAGAGGAAACAGCCTCAAGTTGTGCCACGGGAGGCTTTCATTAGATATTTGGGAAAATTTCTTCGTGGAAAGGGTTGTAAAGCCCTGAACAGGCTGCCCAGGGCAGTGGGGGAGTCCCCATCCCTGCAGGTATTTAAATCCATGTGGGTGTGGCACCTGGGGACATGGGTTAGCGGTGGCATTGGCAGTGCTGGGTTCCCTGGTAAGTCTGTGACAGCCCAAGATCTGTCACACTGAAAATTCAGACTCCTCATTCAGTACACCAAAAGGAGAGAGCGGAGAAAATCCACTCTTCTCCACTGCTGCACAAGCCTGAGGTGCTCCTTCACTGGCTAAAAATGACACCACATTATAAAACTCAGTCCCCTATTGCTGCAAGAAGCAAAGAACAAACAAGGGCAACCTTTAATGCTGGTGTCCTTTGGGAATTAGATTTGTGAGCTCATCCTGTTTATGTCAGACTTCTGGAAGAGGTCAAAACAATCAAGAGATTCAAACAAAGTCTGAAATGTCCATCACCCTCTGTGACAAACACCAAGTCCCAGAGAGGAGAAAGTGTTTTCCAAGAACACAAAAACTGCACTGTGAATTTAATCCTTACTAAGCAGGGGAGAAATGACAAGTGAAAGGCAAGCAGTAAACATCCCAATCACATGGAAAACTTCCAATGGGAGCTCAAAACTTCTGAGAGACACAAGCCAAGGGTGACAACCAAGCTCCTTGTACTTCTGCAAGGGAAGGCACGTAGTGGAATCTGGGGCACAAAACATCCCCAACCCAAATGCTGAGAAAGGACAGAAGAACAACACAGAGGATATGCTGGAGCAGGAACACAATTCTGGGATGATTCAGAACAGAAATCAGAGATAAGGGTTGCTGTCTCTGTTCATCTCAGTAAGTGCAGAGGGCTGAAGGGTCTGGGCTGGTTTAAGGCTGCGCATGGCCCTGAGCACTCCCTTCCCCACACTCATCTCTCACAGTTTAATAAAACTGCTTTGCCATCACCCGGCACAAAGGGCCGTAAAGGCTCATTCTAAGCCAAGAGAAGGTCATGTGTCACAATAAACACCTGTCACTGGAAGCACAATGATTTCACCGGCTACACCACCCACAAACTCACCACCTGTAACCAGGGGAAGGATCTCCCACGTCCAAAAGCAAACCAGGGCCAACTGCTTCCCCAAAGGACACTGAGGCATTAAGCAAACCTCCCTTTATGCCTGTGGTCTGCTGGATTTGGATTTGGACACAGCACCGAGGAGGGGTGTGATGATAGCAGCTTCCAAAGCCACAGCACCCAGGTTTTTCAAGCTAACTCACAGGAAAACACCACTTACAACCACTGCAGTGATTTATGTCGCAAGCACAAGCACGGAAGTGTTCACCCATGCCAGAGCTGAGGTTCCCATGGGGATATGTTCAGACACAAGAAGATAAGACACTGTTCAGAGCTCTTTCTTGGGCAAGACTGCCAAGCCATTCCACACCTCATGAATAAAAGCCCTGTTCAATAATTTTATCTGCCTCTTCTCTATTTTCTCGTATTTATTACACAGCTCCAGAACCCAGAAAGAAACCCAACACCCCTGACTTGCTCAGAAGCTCATTGTTCCATGTTCCCAGGCCTGACACACATCCACCGTCTGCCTCCCGGGATCAGAGGAGCCAACAAATGGCAAACACACCAACCCCTGAGCCGAAGCCATTTGGCGAGCGGGTGGCAGCGCCGGGACCCGAGACCTTGGAATTCAAACCCTGAGCTCTTTTCTCCAAGCTGCAGCTGCCAAGGGACTACATTTGTCACTGATCTCAGTTGCCTGAGTGGGCAAAGCCCTGTTTATTGCTTCCCCCCAGGCTGAGGAACCTGGATGCAGCAAACCCAGCGTGCGGTGCCCGCGGCCACCTGGCACAGCCTTGGCACAGGGACTCGGCCCCGTGTCACAGATGAAGAACCCCCAGGGGCTGCCAGGGAGCAGATATTTCCTGCCTGAGCCATGGGATCACTGCTTCACCTGCAGCTCTCTGCTCTCTGCAGCTTCCAGCACTTGTCAGACGCTTCTGCTCTTTCACTCTGCTCATCCCTTGGACAGGGAGGGAATGTTTTCCCTTGTCTGAACAGATTTAGGGAAGAATGTGCCAAGGAAGAACTGCACCGTAGTGATACTGGAGGGGGAAGTGCTGACTATATTTATCAGCAGGGAATTTGCAAGTCAGAGCTGAAATCCACTTGTGCCTTTTTCTTTTTTTTTTTTTTTTAATTGAAAATCAGGCAACAAAAACCACAGTTTGATGGAGGACCCGAATTTTGCCATTTTCGTTACAGATTTGATAACTTGTCTTTGCTACCTAGTTATATATAACCATGAAAGGATAAACTAAGCCCAAAACACCTATAACTGCTGCTCCCTGTGCCACTTCCACAATTCATACAATCAATCCATTTGGAGCCCATCTTCATGCACAGGAACAGCACTGCCCTGATAATCTGTGCAGGGTTATTGCTTTCGGCCTGACTGGAAGGGAACAAAGGGGCAGGAAGGGTTCCCAGCTCCACAGGGCACTGCCAAGAGCTCCCAAGACACGGCCCTGCCCTCTCCTCCCAGCATTACATCAGCAGAGCTGCCCCCCAGGAAGATCCAACCCCCTTCCAGAACATTTATGCTGAAAGGAGGCCAAAATTTTGCTAAAAACACAAGCAAACATGAAGGCAGTTATTAGTACACAGGAAGAGGAACCAGGGGACAGAAGGCATTTCTTCAGGACCAAGGGCTGCGGGGGAAGCTGCTGCCACTGCAAGGACCTGCCCCAAAAGGGATGTCCCTTCCCTAAACACAACCACCTGCTGCTTCTGTTTCCCCAGCACTGGAGATGACCCCAGTGCCAGCACAGGCCAGCAGGCACCCACCTTCAAACTCAACTGGCACTGAACATTCCCATCATAATCAAGTGCTGAAGGAGCTGCCCCAGTCCCTGAGGAACAAACAATCTGGGAATTTTCAAGTCCCAGTTCCAATTCCACACTAAACTCGCCCGTTACCTGAACTTTTTGATTCACAACAAAAATGCTGAAGAGCAGCTCAGACACAACAAAACCTTTTTAACTGTTGCCACAGCAAAGGACTAGATTGTGATTCACCTCTCAGAGATACCACAAAAGACCAGGATAATCCCAGTCTTGGGAATACTGTGGGAATGTGAATTAAACTAATGTTTTCAAACATATCAAGTTAATACAGGACACAGTTTGTGCTAAAGGGAAACTTTAAACTGCTTTCTGTACAGGTGTTGGAGCTGTTTTAAAAGGGTCAAGGCTGCAGTAAGCCAAGAATGTTTCCTTAAGAGGAAACTTTAAAGAGGCAAATCTGGAAAAGTGCATTGAATAATTACAGTTATCACCCAGACTGGCTAAGGATGAGCTGGACTTGTCCACCAAAGCTGGGCAATCCTTCCTCAGAGTGAGTCCCTTCTGTATGGCCAGGAAACATCAGACAAACCTTCCCAGTGCCCCCTCTGCACTCCCCAAATCCTCCCCAGCCCCTGCTACGACCAAGGAAACAACTGGATAACCTATTCAGCTTCTCCTCATCTAATTAAATGAGATTAAACTACTGGTTTTAGTCTTCCAGCTATATGTCTAAAGTACTATTGCCTCATATTAAACACAAAAGTCCAAAAGAAAAAAAAAATCCCAAAAGTTTCAGCACAATTACTTTTTATAAACAAGACTCGTAAAAAAAATTGACAGGGAAAAGTTGAAGAGCTTATAACAATATTTTCAAATGTGTGATTAAAATTATACCACTTCTGCATGTCAGTCTCATGGCTTTTCATAATACTCCTTTAACTTAATGGGAAATACTCATTCCAAGAGAAATCATTAGAGTATTTGAATTCAGATTTCACTCAGCCCTTTCATTCCCCCTCTGCCTTATATAACTCCTGATTTATTCACAATCCTCAGGCTCATTTAGCACAGCACTTCACACAAAGGTCAGCCAGTGTTTTTAACCAATCTTTTGCTAGTTTCATTTTACCAGCAGACCACAAAATTCTAGCTTATCACCTACACATGTTCCCCCAAAGCTGAAACAGGCTACAACCACCATCTTCTCACTTGTCAGAGCACAACCATCACACATCTCTACAGAAAAGTGGCTCCCCAAGCCATACTTTCCAAATTAAAAAAGATCCCTTGTCAACTGGCAACCCCCTCTTCTGCTTTTTCATATTCAGTGGCTGTTAGCAAGTAAAAGCACCACTTCCAAATACAACACAAGTTGTTTGTGGGGAAAAAAACCCATGAAAAACATAGGAGAAGAGATGAGCAGAGGAATGACTCTGCTGAATTCGTTATGAGCATCTCTGAACCAGGAGTGCAGCACTGGTGTGGTCAGAGCTGACAGCACTACCCTGCTGACGCTCCACTCAGCACATCTCCAAATAAATAAAAGATGCAGATGCTTCTTTCTTATCCAAGTGGCTCAGCTCTTCTCATTAGAAGAGTCCCACCACAAGGCAGCTGCTCCAGTGGGTACGGAATGGCTCTGCTGCTGGAATGTTGCTGAGAATGAGCCACTCTGTACCACAGCAGCAGGTTTTTACCACCAGCAGTTGGAGAGTGAATTTTAGGCTGTTCCAGCTCCCATCCAGAGGCAGCTCAGCAGCCTCACCACAGGATCCCATCCACATTGGGAAGTTAGGATGAAGGAAGCCACCCCAGGGCACAGTCCTGCAGCGGGAAGTTCTTGTTGGACAACACAACAGCCCGACTACAAGTATTTCTGACTGGCAAGTGTAAGAGGGTAACTCTGAGACTCACAGAACTAGAGAGGGAACCCCAGGTCAGATGAACATCTAGAACTGAAAGTGACACCAAAACACCAGCACGCTGAACTCATGCACTGCCCTTTAAAGTGCATGGACAAGAGATGAACGCGCTCTCAATTCCATATATGTAACCCCAAATTTTGAGGGTTTGATGCAAGGGCTTTCTGGAGGAGGTCAGAAACCACACCCACAGCTCAAGGGGTTCTGATTCTGCTGCACCTCCTCACCACGGGCTGTGTAAGATTTGAGGCTCAAGTACGGCCTGAAGAAGAGTTTTAAAAGAAAGGGACACTCCAGCATCTCTTTAGAAACCTCTCCTGGTCTTCTCTGAGTGTGGTAGAAGGGAAGGAATCTTTTTCTGCTCCTCCACTCTCAGTGCACATCAAGTGATTTCTCTCCACAGACTCCAAGAACAAGAGTAAAACTGGATGCAAGTGTTTCCTTCCTGACATTTTCTATTTGGATTTTTGGGACAATTCATGCAAAAAGGTCACTGGATAATGAAATAAACACTCCCGACACGATCCTCACCAATGCCACAGGCAACAGGCACAAGCTCTGTCTGCTCAGAACTCAGGGAGAAAAGCTGGAGCAGCAGGGCCCCTCTGCATCCCCTGCCTGTCCAGGACATCAGCTGGAGAAGCTAGATAGGGCATTGCTTCCCTTCCTAAAGGTCAAAGGCACTATGAAATTCCTGCACATGCTCACAAGCCTACATTAGCAAGGTTTCAGCACTGAACTGGGTTAAACTGGATGGGTTATTTTTACTCCTGTGTTCCTATTAAAATGCAGGAGGAGCAGGAAAGCCCTCCCAGCCCATATTCATGACTCGGCTGTAGCTCCCAGACACTTCAAGTCACCAGAGCTTCAATAATACCTAAGAGACATGGAACAGCTTCAGCACAGCGGAAGGCACAGTGGGAACATCTAAATGGGGACAAGGAGCAAAGTGCAAATTCCTGCTGGGCCCATGGTGACACCACCACAGGCAGCCCCTGGGGACATGGTGACACCACCACGGGCAGCCCTTGGGACATGGTGACACCACCACAGGCAGCCCCTGGGGACATGGTGACACCACCACAGGCAGCCCCTGGGGACATGGTGACACCACCATCCTCCTGCCCCAACTCCGCACCTACAGTCCCATCATCCGTGTTCAATCCATCACCTCAGTGCCACCAGCACCTTGGGAACAGTCCCCTGGGCTGTGCTTTGGGATCCACCAGGGCTGGGACAGGGCTTTACCTTGGTTCAAGTCTCCGTGTTTCCACAGTGGTGACACACGGGCACCCAAAAGAGAAAACACACCCAGTTACATCCCAGGGGCCAAAGGTCAGGAGATGACAACAACCCCATCCTGAGGCTGGGCCCCAGCAGGGACACCACAGGACTGCAGTGCCATGCATTAACCACAGGAATTCCAAGGAAACCATGTTAGAGGAAGCCAGAAGCATTAACCACCAGTGCAGTCCTGCCTGATTGGTTAGAGAGCCTTAGTCCGAGGGATTAATGTGCATTCCCAGAGTTTGGAGAACCCGTTACCTCTCCAAGTCCTGCTCAGCAGCCACACCCATCTCCATCAGGCTCACTCTGGGAAGTCCAACTACAAGCCCCCAGGTCTTCAGACTACGGGTATGGGAACATGAGTGAGTTACCCTGAGGAGCTCAGGGCACATCTGAGCTCCAAACACTTCTAGAGATTTCCACAGAAACAGGATTTGGTGTCACAGGAAGGATTTAGGCTCAAGGCAGCAAAAGGACCAGGTGCTCTGGTTCAACCAGCACTACAGTGTTCCAAGGAGATGGGCTAAATCCCTGACAAACATGCTGGGAACAGGAATAAGTCAAACCTGTGACATCCCTGTGGAGAAACCTGGAGCGAGCCTCTCCCATCCATGAGAACCTCTGCCACCACTTCCCAACTTCCCATCAGGAGGCCCTCTACTTGCCTTCTAATGGCTTCTGACCCCCAGGAGCACACACAGCTCACTGGGACTACGTCAAATCTGTAATTCTTTTAACCCCAGAGCATCCAGCCAGCAGAGCACCACCCCGGTCTGGGAGCTGCGCCGCTCCCTGTCAGCGTGCAGGGCATTAAATCCTCCTCCCTCCGCGGGGACTCTCACACCACACACACACACACACACCTCGAACCTGCACCAACAAGTGAGGCAGCTGCTTCCACTTCCAAACTGCTAAACATGAAACTCAACAGTGCGTTGGTTTGGATATATTAATAACGGAAAGAAAATCTAATCTAGGAACAAAAAGCAGAGATAATTTTGGTAAAGACCGAGGCTGGTGTTGAAGGTTTCAGACACAAGCGAGTGGACTTACCCTGCAGTGACTTTCCCAATCCCTGGCCCAGCTTCCACCCATGTTTCTGGAGTAAGCGGTGTCCAATATTATCCTGACAGACAGAACAGAGAAAACAAACCAAAAATATTCCAATAATATATTCTTCCCTTCCCGCTGACATTTAAACATGTGATGAGCAAGAGATTTTTCTACATATATATGCATGCAAAAAAATGCTACTGAAAAGGCAATATATGCCCAATAAAAGGGAAAGACAAATGTCAAAAATTGCTGGCTAGAATTTTTCCAGGGGGATGGGTATCAGGGACGGTCACTTTCTGATGGTGTGCTGGGCAACTTTTGTGCATCACGTTTAAAATAAATAAAAAATAATAATAATAAAAAAAAGCAATGTGGGAGAAAATAAAGTGTACCAATAAAAATTGACAGTAAAAAGCATAAAATCAAGCTATTTATACAATCATATCCATCACCTAGACAGCACCACTTAAGATTTTTTTTTTGTAAAGAAAATCTACAATGTGTTTAGTCATTTTGTTTGTGTGTCAGGCTTTTATAATACTGAGTAAGTTGTAAGTGCAAGACTGCCCCACCACTAGAAACCAAAACACAATCAGAGCAAAATCCAGGCTAGACTTGATTGGGTTTTTTTTATATATGTATATATATATATATAAACTAGCATGCAGCCAATATTAAACTGAAAAAACAGTGAGGTTAGTAAAACAAAAAAATAAAATCAACTAAATAAAATGAGCTCAAGCACAGACTGGGTGATGCATTTCACATGTAAACTAACAAAAATACTAAGATGTTAGAATGAAACAGGCCTAGCAATAAGTTAACAGCAAGGAACCATTAGTGCATGTAGGGGAAACAATGAGCATAATGTCTCATCTTCCTAAAAAAAAAAAAAAAAAAAAAAAAAAAGCTATTTTGGAATAAGTGGAAAAGTACTGACGCAGCAATTAAGTGCCAGCTTTTGGAAACAGGGCTGAGCAGGGCTCAGGGGGGAAAATGTTGTGCTTTTATGCAAGGTTTGTGCCCCCAGACAAAGACCAGAGCGCTCACAGCACCCCCCAACCATCCCGGCTGACAGCTCTGCCCTTGGGGACCAGTTTACCCAGTTACCAACTGCCAGCTCCACAAAGGAGGACTCTTGGCTGGGACCACGTTCACCTTGTAATCATAAAAAATAAAATGAAAAATCAGATATGCACTTGTTGATTATTAGTTCTCATAAGGCAAACCACAACTCGAGATATACAGAAAGACCCGGGATTATAACAGGCTGTGAACCCGTAACATGTACATGGAATCTTGAAAAATAAATTATATATATGCTAAAAGTTTCTTTAATTAAATAACCAAGTCACCAACAGAAACCAGAGCAGCAGTGGCTTTGTCACTCCACAGGCTTTGCAGAACTTTGGAGAATCAGCCTGAAAGGCACAACCTTCCCAAAGATACTGGCTGCATGGATGTATTATTCCTCAAAAAGATGTCATCAAGCATACATTTCAGATTTTTTTTCTGATATACAAGCAAAGCAAGACACTGTCTGGCTGTTTTCCTCAAGGAATACTCTCTGTCTTTCCCACAGTACTGGCTCTCCCCCAGGACATGATCAGGGCTACATGGGGAAAAAAAAAAAATGAAACCAGGAGAAGTAAGGGAATGTCTGGGGATAAAAGCAACAAACCAAGATGGATTCCCACCACAAACACCATGGAGAGGACTAGGAGTGCCTGTTGGGAAGAGGAGGAAAACTTACCTGCAGGCACACCTGCCTGAGCACAGAGTGCCCCGTCCTGGAGCTCGGGGGGCTGGGATAAGGCACTAATTGTCCTACCCTGACAAAGGATCATTGAATCCCTCTGTGCTGACAAAAATGGCTGCGTTTTCCCCCAAAAAATAAAATAAAATAAAATAAAAAAATAAATCCAAAGGACAAGGAGTACTTTGCATCTTGGCCAAGTGGAGATGAGACATTGTGCTGACTGTGTGTGTTATGAATGCACTAAAATAAAGACAGATGAAGCAGAACGCTATTCCAAAAGCAGTGCAAGTGGAGTGAAAGCATTTCCATACGAACCTGGCTTTAAAAACTGGGCTGTCAAAAGAACAGTTAAATGTAACACAAAGTAAGAAACTGTCCAATCACTAATGGTAGTTTTTTTTTTCTTTTGCTTTGTTTTCAATTCACTGCTTGCAAGTAATGTATTTATTAAAGAAGAGTGAAAGCATAAAATAAATTCAACAAGTCAAGACCAGCTGGGAGATTCAAGAGCGGTGTGTTGTGACTGACACAGTGAAGGGGGAAACAAATGTTAAAGGGAAAAAGAAAAATTTAGAAGGGTTATACACATTAGCACCACTTTTACAGAACCACTCAAGAGGATGGTCGGGAGTTGTTTGACACAAATTGGAATTATGCCTGAATATTGTCCTGTCTCAGTTCCCAGGAAGGGAGTGGTTTTCCCAGCCCCATTTTTTCCATTTGTTTGTTTATGCAGCAGAGATGCTTCCTGATTTTAAATCCTACTGAATTGAAATGGAGCATCTCCTGCTTCACTGAACAGGGAGGACAACTCTAGTAATTGAAGATTAATATTTGAGTTGGGACCTGGTCATTAACCTGCTCAGTTCTAGCCACGTTGAGCTCCTCCCTCCATTTCCAGTGGCTCTCACAGACAGACCTCTGACGGAGGCACGCTGACAGAACTCTCTTCAGTGCAAATGCTGCCCTAAAAATGAAATTCTGGAAGGCCAGGCTTGCTGTGCTTCCACATGGGGGCCGGTCTGCAGAGCCTGGGGAGTAGCCAGGGCTACTGGGACCAAAATGTGACCCGGGGCAGCAAATGCTGCAACAGCCGGCAGCTTTTTTGTTTAAACTGTATTTTTAAGTGACAGTTCTGTAGAAGTACAGCCTCTTTCACAAGAAAAGATGGGTTTTTTTACAGCAAACTTCCTGTCCATGTCAAAGGCTGTCATTCCTTTTGAAAAGACTACCCTCAGCTGCCGTTTCCCTACAGAAGAGCTGCAGCAATCCAGAAATGCCACAGCCGAGGAGGGCTGGCGAGGCTCCTCACGTTCTTCCTCTGTCATTTTGGAGCTCCTTGTGGTACAGCCACAATAAAAATTACTGAGGCAGCCAAAATCAGTGTCCCAGTAGGTGCTGAGCAAGCAAGGGAGCTCTCGTGTGCCACCCAAAATGCTCTCCCACTAGTGGCACCGGGGTGGGCACCCAGCCCTGGGGGCTGTGGGACTCTCGTGCTGGGACAGCAGCTCTGGGTGGAACAACTCCCAGCTCCCAGCGTTACCTCATCCCTCTGGAGCTGCTCACCAGGGATCACTTCTACTCGCAGATGGAGAACTTGGGATTAATGGCAAAGCATAATGTTTCCGAAGTGTATAGGAAATGCAAGGTCTTGACTGCACCAAACCCTCATGGAACTGGGGAAAAACCTCATCCAAAGCGACCTGTCCCCCAGCTCAAACTGGTCTGCCCAATTCCCCATCCTGTGCCCTCATGAAATGCTTTCCATGGGGATCAGTGATTCCTGAGTGGGATATCCCCAGCAGAAATTTCTGACAAAGGTCCTGGCCAATAGAAAAAAAAAACTGCTTAAAATTAGAACACAGGTAGAAGAATCCAAAGGTTTTGGCGATGCCTGTGGAGTATAACCCGCAGCTGCACCACGGAGAAACCACAGCACCAGTTTTGCCTGACAGGTTTTCCATGAGATCCCCAGGGATTGTGTTCCCATCGTCCATCCCAGCACGGGCAGGAAACCATTCGCCTCTTGAGTGGATTGTAAGCTGTGCTCACTGTGTATGGAGGAATCTATAAGCAAGGATCGGATGCTACTGGGTGAACCCATGCAAACAAGAGGTTGAAAAGATTCCCGAAACAAAACCTAGAGCTCACTACAGATGACACAATGAAGACCAGAGAGAAAAGCCAAATAGTAATGCTACACCATTCAGCTTCCAGAAGCACATTATTTATAGCGCTGTCCACATATGGCTGCTGCTAAATGTCAAATCAGCAGCCTCATCAAATGACACTTTGGAACTAGTGGAGTCCACAGATCCGTACAGATTTCCAGTGCGACACAGCCCCGCCCCGGCCCGGCTCCAACAGCCCGCGGTGGCAAAGCCCCACCGCCTGCAGCCTGGCCGGGGGGGCGGGGGGTGCTCGGGGACCTCCTCAGTGACCGAGCAGCATTAGAGAGAGGGGAAAGGACATTTGTTAGTCAGCACAAGGACAAACTAACAAGCTCCAGGGTGAGCGGGGGATTCCCAGTCTGGCCTCCAACCTGCGGCGGTGCCGGCGTGGGTCGAGCCCTGACACTGCCTGCACGGGGACGGGGCTGCTCCCGGGGCGTCTAGCGCTGTCTCCTACTCCATCTGCACTGCTGGGACGAGGCAAACCAGGAATTCACAGCAAAGAGGTTCAATAAACGAGTAGAAATAAGGGATTAACGTGAAGAAAATTCTGGATTCTATGAAAGCTGCAACACTTTGTGACTTCCTGAACTCAGTGCACTGAAAATACTTCAAAACAAATGCATGCAGCTTCTGGGATTTAAAAAAAGGGTGAAGTGCTCTGATTTTTCAAGGACATCAGACAGCAGTGGTTGCACTGACATGAACAGCCAGTGTAAGTGCAGCATCTTTCAAACCACAACAAGAAAAAACGTTACTTGGGGGGGTGGGGGGAAATTATCAGTATTTGCAGCTCTGAAGAGTCCATTGATATGAAATATTTTCTTCAATTTAGTAATGGAAAATAGCTGGCACTCGTTCAGGTCCATCCCTAGCTCCTGGCAGCTCTGTTTTCCATAAATGTACTCTGGTCAGAGTCGCATGTTTCAGTCCAGACATCTTTGGCCTAAACACGCTGTCCACAGCAGGATTTCCACAGGAACAAAAACACCAGTAGGCTAATTGAGGACACATTTCAACATTGTAATGATCTGTAGACTCCCAAACCTATTTTTCCAGCCACCTTTGAGTTGCATGCTGTAGCAGTACAGTCAGCACCTCTCAACAGATAATGCTGCAGAGATGGATCTCACGTCAGCCGGCAATGTCACAGGGACACGGCACGGGAAACCCTCCACCCCAGGATGTCCAAACACAGCTACCTGTGGCCTTTGGAGCTTTTCCATATCACTAACATGTGGGAAGCTGCAAGGAGCACATCTAAGGGAATACACTTAAGCCACTCTTCACTCTGTAGAATAACCTTAACCTTTTAACTGGGAAGTGCTTTGATCTGCCATGGTTATAAACACAGGATGTTCATCATCCAAACTGTTTCCATACTGTGAAGCAGAGGCTCCCTCATGGCTCTGAGCAGAGTCCTTGGAAAAAGCCAGTTGGATTGTTAACAGAGAACTGGTAAAAGATTATAAAACGATTTGTTAATATTGAAATATTCTTGAAATGACGTGTGGCAGTTTCAAAGTACAGACTCGCTCGCCCTTACTCTTTCCCTCTCAGTTTCGGTTCTGACTGAGCGAACAACTTAAAATACAAGAAGGAATAATAAAAAATCCAAAAAAGCAATATGAACACCCCTTTCCTGGTGAAAAATCTTGCAGGAGAGGTGCCCCAATGAACCCTGCCAAGAAAACTGTTCCTTTTGTTAATGTGTGCAATCTGCCAATTCAAAAAGCACATTGGCCATTAATACTGTGAAAGCAAAATCACCTCTGCAGGTGTCAGATAATGACAAAATCCTTCACGCTCCCCCAGATGGAGAATTGTCGTGAAGAATCAACACTGTATTTTACAAAGTCCATGCGAAGATGAACCTCACAAGTGAGTGGTTTGTTTGCCAAAAAAGCACCACAGGCTGCAGTCACAGCTTTGAAATCCCGGGACAAGGACACCGGCACAGCTGCCCAGGGCAGGGTGGAGTCCCCATCCCTGGAAGTGTTCAAAGGACGTGCAGATGTGGCACCTGGGGATATGGGTTAGTGGTGGCCTCGGCAGTGCTGGGAAAGGGTTGGACTCCACAATCTTAGAGGGCTTTCCCAGTCTTAATGATTCTGTGATTCGCTTATTACAGACAAAGGAAGAGTGAAACAAACTGGATTTTAAAGAACACTTTAAAGTTTTGACCCTTTCTCCTCCCAAAACAAGCCATTCTCTTGTCCTCTCCATCCAACTGCTTTCAAGTGTAACCATTAGGCTGAACTGCACATACTAAAACCTACCAAAAAGTTGTAAAGACTAATAATGTCCTGACGTTTGGATGGTGAGATATATATATGAATAAAATACTCAAGCCATAATTTAATTCATTTTTCTGCTGCAGCTCAACATTAATCAAACTGCACAAAGCATTACTCCTGCAAATGACGTGATCTGCACTGTTAGGCCCAGGGTACCTGCTCATGGTTTACACACTTCATCATTCCCTTTGGAACACCAGAGATGTGATCTGTGACCTCCTCTATTCCTCTGTTTGGGAAAACACTTTTGGAAATCAGGTGATCAGTCTAGTCTGCAAAGCAGCATTTGAATATTTTGAAATTCTAATCTCCAGCGTGGCCCAGAGTAGGCTACCAGCAAGGATTTCCCACTACATTTACATCAGGAATCCAGCTTGGCATTTCAATTAATATCACAAAGTAAGATTGAAGCATTCAGGAGAGCTTTGAATAGGAATTCCCATCTCTGCAGCATTATCTCATGCGTCATCAATTACTGCCATGCCTAAATCTAGCATCATGCCAGCACATTAAGACAGTAGGTACTATATGCAGTGTTCACTGGACCAGAAGAACAGAAATAAGAAGGGGGAAAGGAAACCCTAGAGAAGAAATTAAAAAAGGCAGACCGTGCAATACAAACCAGATCATGGCTGCTTAGCTAATATGGGCCAACTGCTGCGGAAGAAAAACGTCGAACACCCCAAGTTGTGTAAATTTTTTTGGTAAACATCTAACACGCACACAAACACACACAACACCAACGAGAAATAGATACTGAGCTTTTGCTAACACTTAGTGCCTTCTAAGTGCTGACTAAGGTGGAGAAACTCTAGAGAACTTTAATAACTTACAGGGGAAAGAAACACTTAACTAGTACTTCCTTAACAAAAAATTGGTCTTAGTCAGAACACCACTAAGTGTCCCTGGATTATTCACTACAAGTTTTCTTGTTTCTGCAAGGAACTGCAACTGAAACTTAGCTAAAGCTAAGTGCCAAGCTTGGGTCCAGTTTAGGCTGAACAAGCTACTGTGCCTAAAACCAGCAGAAGGCGCTTTGAAAAGGGAAAAAGCATCAAAAAGTGGGGGGATTTTAGCTCCAAGAAGATTAAAAAGGTAAAACTAAACAAAACTTAATTTTTCCCCATCTTATGGCTGGAGTCTCCACACCTAATTCAAAGTAAAGCAACTTTTCAGAAAGGTCCAGGGCAGTTTCAGTTCCATGGGGAAGGACTGCTGGACCAACACTGATCCCCCTCCCTCTCTATCCTGCCAGGTGTCGTTTTAACACTTTAACACCCCAGTAGTTTTCAAAAAATATAAACTAAAAAAGATCAAAATATATTCTACTACACTATTGCATCAGGTCTGCATGTGAATTAAACTGATTCTTCAAATAAAAGTATAAAAAACTTAGTATCTATGAATGGATGTATTATTTCAAGTAAGTCCTGAAACAGCATGTTGAACTCAGTTTTAAACTCACCTATGGTTTTAGAACTACTTCAAGATTAAATCCCAGGCCCACTTAAGCTCAGCATGCAATTTACCACCAAAAATTAACCCTCACTGCCAACAAGGTGCCCACTCCTCTGAGATTTGACTGCATTCACATCAAGTACCATCCGATCACGGCCCCGTTCTGGGTGGGATGGGGGTGCTGGTAAGTGGGGGTCTTACCGATTCGATAGGCTTGTCTAGAGACGCCTGCTCTATCTCCAGGTGCCCCTCTTCATACTGATCAAAGTGATTGCCCTGCAAGAGAAAACAAGGGTCAGCTCCACAGCACAGCACACATTGACAACAGTGTGAGTTTGAGTCAAATCTGGCTGCAGTGATGTACTTTATATAATTTTGCTAAAAAGGAAACTTGTTAAATACAGGCTCAATTCAGTATATTGGCTGTAAGGACAAAAAAACCCTAAAAACAAAGTCAACTCGATGATAATCATAAATTATGAAGGTTGGCAAAATATCAAACATTTACACTGACAATACTTCTGGATTTTTTTTTCTTTAGAAAATCTGTGAAAACACAGAGCACAAGCAACAGTGCCAGCCTGGAAACCACATGGGACAAGGAGCAGCAGGAATTGACCCTCCCACCACTACAAAGCGTTTCTGCAAGGCTCTCCCTGCAGCAGGAAATCCAAACTGCTCCAGGGATACTTGTGATTTCACACACCTTAAACCAAGAAACCCCCCACGGTGGTACCAAAGGAAACCTGTCCCTGTGCCCACAGTGCTCCATGGTTTGGGGCAGCCCTTCCCACAATCCAGGCAGCTGCACAGTCTGCCCATGGCAGTGATCCCCCCAACATGCAGCAGTTGTTAGTTTTAACCCCGAACAGCCTCCCCCACCAGCTGACCACCATCCCCCATGGCAAAATTGGATCTTCCCACACTTTTGGCTGGATTTTGAGCATACAGGATTCCTGAGCTGGGAAGGCAATGGCAGCCCTGTCCTCCAGGACAACCGTTGGCGCTGGAAGACACCAGGGAAGGGCCATTCCAGGAAAAAGAAACATCTCTGCTCTGTCACAGCTTTTGAGGTTTCTGAAACCTCAAATTCCTGAGATTGCAAACATGGTGTACCAATTCTGGCCGTTCACTAGGCCCATGATGTAACAAACCCACACTAGCACAGACCTGGAAAGGAAAAACTCCGACTTTCTAGCTATAAATCCAGAAGGAAAGAGGAGAGATTTCTGCAGCTGGGATGAGCCCAAAAGCCATTGAAGGGGGACATTTCAGTGAGCTCTCTTACATTCCCAGGCTCTGCTCAGTGTCACAGGAACCCCAGGAGGTGCCAATCCTCGGCTGTCACTCCCCATTCCTCCCCCAGGCCCCGCAGTGCCACTGGAACCTCCAGCTGCTCCGTGCACTCCAAACCCCTGGCAGGTTGTATTTGCATCCCAGCTCCACAATCACTTGGAGCAGGAACATGCAGCACCACTGCCAAGAGAAACATGTTGTCACCCTCCTCCTTTCTAACAGCACCAACTTTTCCTTCTGCGAGAATTTTCATGGAAGCAGCACTGCTGCTGTAACGGAGGGAATATCACAAGCCAGGCACCAGCCTCCAAAAATCCTCTGGAAGGAGCGCTCGCATCCAGCAATGCAAATCTGCAAGAGACCATCCTGACTAAAACCTGGTGCCAAGAGAACCTGCTTTGATGCTGGCGCCCCAGCTTCCAGCCCATCCATCATCTGGAGTCCCCTGTGGTAATTCATCCCGGCCACGCTCTGCTCTCCCAGGCATCGTCTTTCTCACGGCCCCTCCGGAGCAAATTCGGGGCTTAAATCTGCAGGCAGCAATCCACTCCCAGCCTTTTTTCTGGACAGCCTTCAAGGAACAAGCTGAATGCAAACTTACCATGCACGAGCAGTTGCTGAGCTGCTCTAAAAAGCTAATAACCCTGCGAGGCAGGCAGGGTGTGCATGGACAGACCGTGCATGTGAGCGCTGGGGAGTCTGGGAGCCCAGCACGGAGCAGCCACCACAAAACCTGCCCCAACGCCAAGGGACACGGCCCAGCCTCCCAAAAAACAGTGCCCAAGAGAACAGGAGCAGCCAGGAGTGCACATGCTGCTAACACTGGCAAAAACACAGTGCTAAACTTCATCTACTTAAAAATTAAACCCACGGAACAGTAATTAACACTTGAAACCCTCTCAGCACAAACCAGACACCTCCCTTCACTCGCTGCCTGCAGGTAGCTCAGAACACATCACTGAATTACCTGAACAGGCTAAATATTCCTGCCTGCTCCCTGGCTCCTCTGGAGCACTGCCTGTCAAGACACTGCAAGTTGTTTTCACCAAGGCAAGGGTCAATCTCAGTTTGAGAGCAGCAGGTCTTGCTGCTCTGAGGCCTCACAACTCGCTTTTTCAGTGCTTGAAACATCTCCTCCTATGCAAACTACGCAAAAGGCTGAGCACTCCCTGTGCCATGGCCAGAGAATCAGAGAGCAAATAAACTACTCTCCCTCAGTTCTGATGATCCCACCACTACCCACTCCGTGTGTTTTGGTAGTTATTTTATATATTTATATTTTTGAGGGTTTATTATGTACTTGACATCTACTTGTTCCTGGTAACAAGTGGGATGGATTGCTTGTTTTTACAAACAGCAGCAACACTAATACCAGAGTTTCCCACAGAGGCAGGTGCTCCTGTCACCTGGAATTCCTGGGCACACAAACGCCACCAAACACAGGGGACAGGCCCCATGGGAATGCTGACAACCTGCTCCTGTGCCTGTTCCAGGCTTGGCAATTCAAGGCTTCAGAATAACAAAGTGTCCAAACTGAGCTGAAATCAATAGTGATCACAGAGGCTGCTCTTTATTTATCAATACTTAAAATAAATAATAAAGGAAGATTTTCCTTCCATCATGAAGTGGCTCATCCTGGACAAAGACAAGTGGAGAATCCAATGGTCACAGTGAGGTGGGATTTATGGGGGTGTTCAGGCTTGGTGGTGTCTGTTGAGGGAGGAGAAGAATGGTTCTGTGGCTCTATGGCTCTGACAAACAGCTCATTAAGGCAACTCTCTGTGCCATGGTGGGGATCCCAGGCCTTTTGGAGCTGGGACTTGTGGGGCTGGAGGCAGAACAGTCTGTCCCTTTGCTTCCTCATTCCTGGAGCTGGCTAAGGAACAAGTTGGGGGCAATTCCATCTGTCTTCCCTCTTCTGCAATCCTTCAACCTGGCACATTGAATGGATCCATGTAACACTTCTGTTTTGCTGTACCTTAAGACAATGAATCAGAAGGAAGACAAAATACTTTAACATTTAAATCTAACAATTAATTAAGCTCTAAATGCTGAACGTTGAGAATAAACTACATTTCTGGCAAACCCGAACCACAAGCACAGATCGCATTTCAGTATGACTTTGATCTGTGTCTTCTGCAGACTTGAGGGATCATTCCCTCTTCAGAGGAAACCTGTAAGCGAAAAGAAGGATTCAATCCCTACAAAACGAACACCAGGCTATGAAATAGCAGCTGCATTAAACCCAGCACTATTCAAAACCTATTCCCAAACCTTCTTCCTGCATGACTATTACAGGTATCCAGTAAAATCCCAGCCCTGCTACCTAAAGGCAAAGCTTCCACCTGCTCCTGTGGATAAGGATTTTGGGGCTGACTGCAGTGCCCTTCTCCCCTCATGCTCTGCCCCTCCATTTCACAGTTGCCTGTATCAGTGTGTCTCACTTCTGCTTTGTGAAACAAGACGTGTTTTTGCACTGTCCCTTCCTCATAGACGCTCCCTCCCATCCACCCTGAAATACCAGAGCAAATTAGATGAGACGCTTCCACTTAAGCAGCATTTATTGCTCTCATTTTGTGCTACTGACTGGTGCTTCACTACAACCACACTGAAATTCCATGTATTTTGCTACTTCACGAGAAGCAAGGACAAGTCTTCAACATCTGAACACTCCTCACACACCACTTGGCTCCTTGCACTTATCTCCAGGAGCCAACATGTTCGTGCCCTGTAATTTTTTGTGTAGTATCATCTGAACTTTGGCTCACTACCCACTCTGATTACTCACAGTCACATGTTCCCTGCTCTCTCCTCCACTTTCCCGCTGTTTGATCCTTGCTCAAAGCTCTTGGCCAAACTTTAAGTCTTGGAGCCCTCACACGCTGAACCATCGACTTATGATCACGGCACTTGAAAAACCAACTAACAAAAGCTGCCTCCCTGCAGGACTTCAGACCCCTGTTCTCCCTTATTTGCACTGGAGATACCTGAGAGCCCTGGCCAAACAAACACCATTTTGTCCCAGATTAAACCTAGTGGAGTCACTGCATTTCCTAGGACAATTCATAGCTATGGGGAACAGTCTTGCTGCTGTTTTTCTACTTACAAGGTCCCAAATGTTTTAACAGTGAGACCCAGTCAGTACCATTAGAAGAAAAATTTAGGCACTTAATCAAACTTTCATTCCAAAATCATTAGTGACAATGATTCAATGAAAGTGAAATGAATTGCTGATTTAAGCCCATTTATCAAAGTTTAATGTCAGAGAATTCACTCTCTCCCCTACACTCTTCAGGAAGGTGGGCAAAAACAAAGCACAGAAATTGCTGGGAGGGGAACCTGTTAAAAGCATCTGCACAATGACAAGGCAGAAGAAAATCTGCTCACTCTCCCACCCCCAAAAGGGTGTATCCAAAACCCAGAGCAACTCCTGAGCACTGCCTGCATTTCTAAGTCACCTGAAGCATCACCAACACAAAGAGGAAAGAAGATGAGTCACTTCAGCAGCAACAAGGCTATCAGACCTCCCTGGACATTCATTACCAGCCTGCTCTGTGCAACCTGCCCGAGCGTAGAGCACGTTAAGAGGTCAGCATGCAGAACGCATTCCATACAGTGCCCATTCCTGACGGGAATTAGTGCTTTCTCTTATGAACAGCTCTAAGTTATCCGTGTATTATGTCCACAGCCTCCAGCCCAGCAGCCGGGCCGACCCTTGGAACGAGATGACGGGAACAGGCTCCAACAAAGGAGCAGGACAATGGAGCCGGAGCGCAGGGCTTTCCTTTCAGGATGCTTCCCTTCAGCCGTCCTTCAGCTCCACGAGAGCTCAGTCACACCAGCCTGGTCGTTATTAACCACGAAGATGATGACCTCAGTTACAAAACCCAACAGAAGTCAGGCAGGCAGAGTGTAGAATGGGAAAACCTGGGAAAACGCTGCCTGCTCCACAAACCACAGCAACAACGCCTGCAACGGAGGAAAATAAGAAAAAAACCTGGCATAAACCCCCGTGGCTCTGCCTGGGAGCATTAAACCAGGGATGGCTGCGGAGGGAGCAGCCAGAATGCAGCTGCTGAGACGTCACAGCAGAAACAATCTATTTATGTCCCCGCCGGATTTCAGGACCGGCTCAGGAAGGCACTCAAAGGCTGGTTCGCGTGAGCACGCCGATAACAATCGAAAGAAAGTAATTTTGCAGAAAAGCCTTACTATACTCACTGTTATTATTTCTTAAATGCACTGGAAAAGAGCACAGCATGATCGTGATTGCTTAACTGCACTTGAAAAGAGCACACTGTGCTTCCTTAGATATTCAAAAATTAGTTTTACTCTGGGAGAGCATCAGAAAAAGACACAAAAAGATCACATTTATATTGCATTTACTTTGAAAAATGGAATTTTAAACCAGTAAAGCAAATCAGCACCACTTTTGCATATCCTATTTATCAATCATTTCAATCAATAAACCTTAAATTCTAAAAATACTAAGTCAAGCCATAAAATTTAGGGTTGTTACCCACAAGCACCACTTGAAAACATTTAACCAAGCCCACTTCCCATTCCCAAAAGCCCTGCAGGCATCAGGCTGTGAACCAGCAGCTGAGACACCAGGAATACCCAAAAAGAGAAGCCACAAAAAAAGGCCATTTTCTAGTGCGGACAAAGTCAGGGCAGGCTGTGTGTGCTATAGATCCCGGAATATTTTGCTCCCGGGGCTGGGAAGCACGGCTGACATTTCCTGCAGCCCTCCCGGGATGGGTCAGCACAGATGCAAGGTCTGAGCTCAGGGAACTCAAGCAGCATCTGAGCACAAGTGAACAAATGCCAAAATCCTCTCTCCTTGCACGCACACGGCACCTTCCCGAGCAGGGGGGAAAGAAACGTGGGGACTCCAGAAGCAAATATCCTGTTAAATGTACGGTTTCCTCTCTTAAAGCAAGCAGAGCAGGTACAAGGCCTTTAGAAGGATAAGGCACCTTAACATCCATGGGCTTTTCCCAGCGCTGGCCCCTGGCACTCCTGCAAACACGGCACATCCAGGACACCCATGTGAACGCTGCCTGTGCAGCCCCAGAGCCAGGGCCAAGACAGGGTCAGGAATTGCTCTGCAAGGATGTGATGGGGCACCAGACCAGACTCTTCCCTGACCCAAAGACCAGGAATTTCAGCAAACCATCGGTATTCCTCTCACTTTGTATTTAGTTCTCTTCTTACAAACCTTTCTGGCTCGGGCAGCTGTTTGCAGACCCTCCAGTTTCACTTGCCCACACGCTGCCTCAGGGTGAGACAAACCACCACCTGCAGCTGAGAAGGACATGTGGGACACACGGGAGAATAAAAACCCACTCCAGGCACGGAGGAATTATGAGAGGTAAGGTCTGCCAGTGCTCCCTCTGATTTTATTTGTGGGGTATCGCTGACATCACACCAACCTCACCAGCGAATTTCAGTCAATGCAGGGAGAGGGAAGGTGCTAAACCCACATCCAGCTCACCAGGACTAATTAAGTGTTTATCACACACAATCAAAACGTAAGGGGTTTATAACATCTCTGCAAGACTCACACAGCCCTACACACACTGACTACAGATCACAGCAGTAATTCCTGCTGCCCTTTCCAGCTCAGCAGGACCTGATGACTCCATAGGATGGAGGAGCTCCAAAACGCCACTGATGCAGACAACCATGTTGATGTTTAGAAATCCATCCAGAGAATTCAAAAACAATTCCAGGAAAGCGTAGCTTAGATCATTTCTTGAATATTCATTCAGCATGCAGCCAGGAGAAAATACATGTTCAAGACCCACATGCACCTAGAAGGTGCCTCCATGCAACCCTGGAAACTTTCTTGGATAATTTTAAAGGCCATGTGCGTTCTCAAAGCTATAAAAAGCAATACAAAAGCAATTTTGTACTGGCACCTGGAAAGCCTTTGTTAATGCTTCCCAGAAGAAAACCATCCTTTTTCCTGTTGTTCCCTGCAGTGTCTGTAAAGACACACACGCAAAAAATAATCAGTGATCCTTTCCCAACCACAGAGAGGTGAAACATTCCCAAACAACTTGTTCTCACCGCCTTCCCCAGTTACAAATCGCTTTCCCAGTCCCTTCCCTGTAAATAAGCAATACAAGAGGGAAGCACGGACACAGCACATCTGCACACCCCCCAAAACAGCTGAATATTTACAGTCAACATCTTGTGAAAGCTGCAGCAAAACCTCATTTTCAGCAGACACACACATCAATTATTCCGAGAGTACTTAACAGGAAAATCCTCTCAAGTCAATACAACAAAAGCAATCACTTGAGACTCGGAGATGAATTTAAATTGGCAAGGTTTGAAAGAAGCACCTTGGAACTGCATGTTGAGATGTTGATGGCACCTTTTGTTTACCAAACTAAAAATTAATTTTCATGGCAAAGCTCTACCTGTTAGGTCCAAAAACACTGAAAAACCACTCACCAGATCTGGTTTAAACCAGGAAAACATGCATATGAATACCCACTTAGAGCTGTCCAAATAAAAACACGTTCTACAGATAAACAGCTTGTACCACAAAGAGTGAGAGCCAGAGGCAGGTCCCTGCTTTGCATAATTTGGCACCAATCAAGAACAAATCCCTGTCTTCCAGATTCCTTCTGCTGCACCAACGCCAGCTGGGGATCTGTTCCAGCACACAGGGATGCTCTGCAGTCCTTCAGCAGCTGCACCCAAGAGCATCAGCACTGGCCTCACTCACCCAATTTTCTCTTTGCCATTTCTTAACATAGCTCGGTGCAGAAGGTGCTGCAGCTTCCAGCACCCACATCTGCATGACTAAGCAGGACTTTCAGACAATCACAGAAACATGGAATGGGTTTGGTTGGGAAGGACTGTAAAGACCATCCCATTCCACCCCCTGCCATGGGCAGGGACACCTCCCACCAGCCCAGGGTGCTCCAAGCCCCGTCCAACCTGGCCTTGGACACTCCCAGGGATAGGGCAGCCACAGCTTCTCTGGGCACCCTCACAGTCAAGAATTCCTTCCCACTATCCCATCTATCCCTGCCCTCTGGCAGTGGGAAGCCATTCCCCCTTGTCCTGTCCCTCCATCCCTTGTCCCCGGTCCCTCTCCAGCTCTCCTGGAACCCCTTTAGGCACTGGAAGGGGCTCTCAGGTCTCCCTGGAGCCTTCCCTTCATCAGGTGAGCACCCCCAGCTCTCCCAGCCTGACTCCAGCCCCCAGAGCATCTGTGGCCTCCTCTGGATTCACCCCAACAGCTCCACATCCTTCCTGTGCTGGGCCCCCAGGGCTGGAGGCAGCTCTGCAGGGGGGTCTCACCTGAGGGGGCAGAATCCCCCCCTCCCCTGCTGCCCACACTGCGGGGTAAGCCCAGCACACGGGGGGCATCTGGGATGCCAGAGCACATTGCTGGGGCATGTTGAACTTCTCATCAACCAACATCCCAAATCCTTCTCCTCAGAGCTGCTGTCAATCCATTCTCCCACAGTGCCTGGGATTGCCTCGACCCAGGTGCAGGACCTTGTGCTCGGCCTTGTCAAAGTTTGTGATGTTCACACAGACCCAACTCTCCAGCCTGTCCAGGACCCCCTGGATGCCCCATCCATTCCCTCCAGCATGTGACCACACCAGACACACAAGAGAAAGTACTCTGATGGGACAGAGTGCTAATCATTTCATATTTAGGGTGTAATTTATTTACCACTACGAACTTGCAGCTCCCTGCCTTCTTTTCTTTCTGAGTGTGGTGTCTGACCTGGCAAAGGATTGTTCCTAAACCAACGCATCACAGAAAATCTCACTCAGGAGCACGTTAACTGGATTCAAACTCCATTCAACACTTTTATCAATGACCAGAGGACACCCAGCACCTGCCAGCTCAGTTTGCAGATCAGGAAGCCCAACAAAGGCTGAGTGGAGGATGTGTTTGCACAGAGCAACTTGACCTGTGTAAAAGTCCCCGACATCACGTCTGCTTTCCCAGAGCCCTCTACAAACACAGCCCCAGCCCAGGGCTGCACCCAGCAGGCAGCAGAAATCCCAGCTAAAACCTCCTCATGCAACACAGTGGCAGAAAGGATAAAAACACGGTCGAAAGGAACAGCAAAATAAAAAATACAACAAAGGAACCACAAATAGGAATAAAGGAGTTATCTCTGTATGTTATACAGACAAGAGTCTACTCTGGGCTCCTCCGTGCCAGTGTTCTAGTCACAAGTGTGGACAATTTAAGATGCAGAAAGCTCTAACAACACAAAGGGGAAATGCCCTGCAATGACAGAATTCAGAGATCAGGCTATTAAGGTTCTCAGAAGCAGTTAAAAGTGAGCAGAAATGCTATGTATGCCCTCACGTAAGAGGAGACAGCATAGTTATGTGTGCTTTGGCGTAACAGAAAAGGACATAACAGGAAACAACAATTAGAAGCTGAAAATAATGAAATCTAGAAGCAAAACTGAGCAAAATGAATGATTCAGTGGCCAAACTTCCAGAACAACCTAGCAAAGAAAATGTTCCCCATCACCAGTTGTCTTCAAGACAGAGATACTGCAGTCAAACACAAACTTCAGGACTCAGAACTGGATCAAACGATGAGAATTGAAGGCTAAGTGACACCTGGATATTTAAATGGCATCCTAATATCAGCTTCTGGCTTTAGAACCGTGAATGGCCAAAATCTCAAATTAGTTGCCCCCAGAGCTGCTTGAAGGGGGACAGTACCATGAATTACTACAGGTTTAAGACTGTGTGGTAGGAAAAAAGCCGAAGAACTGCAGTGGTGCTTTTTATCAGTTGAGCTCCTGAACCTCAACATCCCCAGACAGTGGGTGGCTGGAACCTGGTTAAGAGGGTGGCTTTTGTTTTGGAGGGGGTGACTCAGAAGCAGCTGAGGTAGCTCAGACATGGTTTGTGGGACTCTAGAACAAATTGTTTCCTTTCCCATTCCCTCAGCCTCTGCCATGGAGAACATCACCGCACAAGAGAAGTGACAACACAGAGTGGGGACAAGCACAAGCAAGACAGGAAAGAATGGTCTATATAAAATTAACTTACCACCTGAGTCCCAGAAATGCACACAGAAGTTCAGCCCCTCCTGTGGTGTTCTAAAACTGGAACAAATACTTCTTGATCTGCTTTGTAACAGTTTCCCCCAGTCTTCCCTTCCTCACTCACACAGGGAGGATAAAAAAAAATCACAGTTCTGCTCTTCCAGCTTTGCTCAACTGAGAGGTCAGAACGTCCTGCCAAGGAGGTAAGAGCCATATTCTTCCTGTGCTGGGCCCACACCAGAAATACAACCCCAATCTAATGATAAATGAGCACCTCTAAACAATATTAACAGATTTTTTAAAATCTCAGATTAATTCTTCAGTTAGAAAACGCCCCATGGAAAAGGCTGCCTGACTGCTTGCAGCTACTCCTGCCAAAAGCAAATTCACACCCCAGGATCTTGGATCTGCTGGAAGCTCAGCGTAACACATTTTGCAGAGATTCCAATCCTCGTTCCCCCACATTAAGTTTTTCTTCTCCCGATTAGTCAAGGCGGGCGAGAGAAAATGACCCTATTTATCTCCTTGTGGCACAGAGAGGAGCCATCAGCTCACTGTGCCAGATCACCTCGAGCAGCCAGGCCTGCTGAAGGACATGGAAATCAAATGCACTTCCCTCAGGCAGCACCTGGGAAGTGAACTGGAGCTGCAGCCAGAGCCAGCACACACTCATTAAGGACAGGTTCTAACCCTCCTCACTGCCGGCCCAGCTGTCCAGCAAAGCGCTGCCTAAGCTGCTTGGGAACAGAACTTATCCCTGACATTCTGCCAATTAAAAACCATAAAATCCCCATGCCAGCAGCACTCAGCTCAACCTGCTGGAAGCAGCAGGGTGATGTGCTGCGCTAGCTCTTCAAATCCTTTGTGGAGAGGGGAAAAAAAAAAAAACCACCTAGCTTCTTGGAATAAGCAGGAATAGCCAAGCTGAGGTACTGGTTACGCTTCCACCCGGTTGGGAAAATCGGGCACTCCTGCCAGGTGGAATTGTTGTTCCATTGGGAAAAACCAGGCATTCCTGCTGGCTGGAAGTGTTGTTCTATTGGGAAAACCAGGCACTCCTGCCGGGTGGATGTGTTGTTCTATTGTGCAGACTGTACAACACGAAAAAACCAAGAGACAGAACAGCCTGTGTTCCGTCTGGCTAATGATGCCAGTAAGTGCAATGTACGTAGGAAGAGGAAATTATTGTACACATAGACACATATGGCTGGGAGTATTTCTGCTTCAACAATGGAAAGGAGAGAGGTGCAGCAAGAAAACATTTTCTCAACATCTGGGAGTAAGTGGGAGCTCCGCTGGGTTTCAGCGATAGAGACATCCATAATATTTATTCTTCAAGTTTGTACAGCTAATCTAAAGAAAAAAATCATTGCAAAGACAAAAATAGCACTAAAATGTATATTTTCTAATTGCAGCAGTCTCATGTGTTCACACAGCTTTTATTAATGTTTCTAAAATATTCTGTTGGCATAATCTACAGCTATTGTTCATATTTCCTTGAAGTTAAACTGGCTCCCATTTGCCTCTGCCAGGGAACAGTCAAGGGGCCAGTGGGACAGGCAAGTGACAGAGCATGTGACAGACAAGCTCCACGATTCCTTACCCTTACCCAAAAGGCTAAGCTTGTCAGCATCCCACTCAAAATTACCCTTCTTGTATGGAAAATGGGAAAAGGTTTGGATTTCCCTGGTTGAGCCACTTGGCAGATTTCACCTGCCGCTGCAGAGCCTTCAGAGAAGCAAGAGAAGGAAGGTCATGGATATCCTTCCTGCACTAATCCATCTCCCTGCCCAAGGCACCCAAAGGAAGAGCTGTGCCAATCTCATCAGGGAGGGATCCGTAAGACAGGCAGAGCACAGCCCAAGGCCTTTCACTGGAGCCGCCCTCAGGTTCAGCACCTTCAAAACACAGTCAGAACCAGGGGCTTTCCCTCGAGTTTCCCTGAGGTTTGAGAGCTTACGGCAAAAAAGCAAGAGGATCTATGCCTTCAGAGCAGCCTCTAAAGCTACAGAGCACAGCAACAGCGAGACAATCCCGTAAGAAAAGCCCCAAAGCACTTAATCAGCTCACTGCAGTGATGTCCTCCCGTGCCACTCCTGCTCCTTCGGCAGTTTCAACTTCCAAACCAGCCTTAGCTTCAAGGTTCCTTTCATCTGACCACAGAGAGGGGTCACAGTAATTTCTCCTCTCCCTCCACACCACAGCCTTTACCCTTAAGCATATATGACTTCCTTATCCTCACAGTAGCCCCTCTTTTCCACAGGGTTACCTAACTCCACAAGAGCATGTCCGCTCCTTCAGCAGCTCTCTTCATGCCCATCACACTGCTTTGGCTGCAGTTACGGGAGGGTCCCCCACTCCGCCTTATCTCTCCAGTTCTCAGCTGATCCCTCTGCCCCACAACCCTTCTCCCTCAGCACCTTTTCATGTCCTTCAGACAGACTGGCACACCTTCTCTTTCTCAGCTGATTGAGGTCCCTCCTTCCTGAACCAATTTCCCTCCAGTGCCATTTGTTTCCATTCCTGTCTTCCCTGATCTTCCTTCAGTCAGGCACAGGGGAGGGAAGAGCAGCTCTCAGCAGCTCTCTAACCTTTAATCCACTTTTCTCCAGCACACCAGGAGCTCAGAAACCAGAGGATCACCTCTGCTAACCCTGCACTGCCAGCTCTCCCTTGCCCACAACAATGCTCGATTTGCAGTCTTGCCAAACGGATCCTCCCAACCCAGAATCTTTTCGGTGGCTGATAACAATAATGAGAACCCTAAAATGCTTTTTCCATCCAGAGACTCTCTTCCATTAGCCACAGCACTAATCCCAAGGCATCTGCCTTTTGTCCAAGCAGCTAAAAGATTCCTTTGACCCACACTCTTTACTCCTGACCTTTTGTTTCTCTCCCTCTGTCCACAGTGACACACCCTTTCACTTTGAGATCACAAGCAGATCACCCCAGAACGAAATCCGAGAGACCCCTGCAGCCTCCCTCCCCCTCCCCACACATCCATCCCTCTCCAAGCCGTGTAATTCTAGAGCCCATCTCCCTCTGGCCACGCTCCCTGGGTCTTGCCAGCCTGGCAGCGATGTGGTGTCACATCCAGAGTCACACCCCCTCCAAAGACACAAACTTCACCTGCTGAAGAACTGAGTGAAAAGGGCATCCATCCCTGACACTGATAGGAACACTCCTACGAGGCAGCTGCATCCAAACTCATGACCTGCATGAACAGAGTCTTAGTTTTGCTGTATTTTGAAGTCAGGATTTTCTAGGGGCACAGGCAGGTGTGTTTTGACCTACAGTCACAGTAGCCCTGCAAACACCTGCCACAACAAGCATCTCCTTTATTCCAAACCTGTGTTCTATCTCAAGGGACCACCATTTAAATGCAGAGGAAAAAAAAGTCAGAATCTTCTCTGAAAGCGACTTTGAACTTTATTTTTCCTTCTTCTTCATCAAAAAGCCTTCCCCCATCAATATACTTCATAAAAATCATTAGACTGCCCACCTGCCCACAGGACCTCCCAGTTCATCATGACCTTGGCCAATCTCCCTGTGCCCAGTCCCCCATGGATCAGCTCTTTCCCAGCTCACTGTTCTCACCTTCAAGCCTCAGCCAACTCCAAACTGCTCTTCCCAGGGGACCGATTCCACTTTTCCCTCAAAGGAAGCTTTAACGCACAAAATAAAATGTCTTGTCTCCTCACTGGCACATTTTCAGGGATAGGAGAACAGAGCAGTGACCCTCCCACAAAACCAAACCCTACCTTTTTATTTTGCACTCTAGTCTATGGGAAAGACAATAAAAGCCTGGTATTTGGCAGAGATAAATCCCAATTTAAAACAGTGCCCTTTGTTAAGCTGAAGGGAACCCAGGGTTGTGACTGGGTTATTGTCTCCGGGCGCTCCAGGATTTCAGGATGGGGGAATGGAGCCCTGTCTCCTCCCTGACATCACCACACATTCCCTCTGCGTGCTCAGAGCCACGACACAGTAACAGGTTTTGCCACTACAATTATTTGTCTTGCCCCACAAAGGGACAGGAAGCAAGGACACCCAAAGGCACGTGCGGACATGGAGCTCACCCTTTCCCTGGGTACCCGACCAGGTTTAGGTTTCCCATCCCTCCCCTCCCAAAGTATTACGAGAAATGTGTTCTCAACCCCGAGATCCGGCTCGCTGCACTTCCTGAAACACGAACTTCAAAGCCAAATCGGGCCATTTCAGTGTTAATTACGGCTCATTCCTTAAGGAAATAAAGGATGCAAACCAGCCGTGTCTGGGGCTGTGGCAGGAGCCAAACCTCCATCCACACACCAGGCAACGCACACAGTGCACACAACCACACTGACAGATATTTTCTTGTGCATTTCCAACACAGTTTAACAACAAATTCCAAAGTGTGCATCCCTTAAAACATCCAGAAGCATCATAAATTAGTCGCTCCTGAACGTCCTGCCTGCTTCCGAGGCTGCACCTTAATGCCAGATTAAGCAGAATTACACAAACTCCACATCATAAAACCCCTCCCAGCCCTTTAGGTGAGAGGCCCGAGCGTGGATGAGCAGCCCCGTTCCTGCTCCGGGCTCCTGGAACGCGGGGCCACCAAACAGCCCTCCTCGAGCTGCCTTTTGTCTTCCTTCCTAACCCGGAGACTCTCCCGGGCCGAAGTCAGAGAACAACATGTCATTGTTCAGGCTTAATGAGTCAACGTTAATTTTCCCATTGTTTATTTAAACCCTCCTTTTAAAACACAGCAGCGGCGGCGGCGTTAGTTACGCTGAAACATTGATGTTTTCGGTTTTGGGGGTGGGGGCGGTGAGGTGAGAAGGAAGAGGCGTTTTCCACAGAGACGGGGGTCGCTGGCAGATGTTGGGACAGCGGCGTGCGGGGCTCGGGGGGGTGATCCCTTCACCGGAGGGGGGTCGGAGCCCTCACGGGGGTGGGGGGAGGTCCCCCCACCGGGGAGGGGGGTGTGATCCGACCCCCCACCGGCAGTGTGGGTTACCCTCACACCGGGAGCCGTGGGGGTTGTCCCGTCGCCAGGGGGGTGGTCAGACCCCTCACCGAGGGCTGGTCAAGCCCCGTCCCCGCGGGGACACGGGTGCCCTCACCGGGTGACCCCGCCGGGCCGCCCCCTCGCCGCCGCCCGCAGCCCTCCCCCAGCCCTCGGGTCACCTTGGCAGCCGCCCCCGGCCCCTCCGTGCCGATCCCCGCCGCGGCGGAGCGCCGGGCCCCGCGCACAAAGCTCCGGTACGGGGGGCGATGGAAGCGGCCCGAGCCGGCGCTGGGGCGGCCGGGGCGGCGCGGGGGCGGCGCGGGGGCCGTACCTGGAAGTCCCTGTCCTCGTTGAAGCGGGAGAACCTGTCCGCCATTTCGCGCCGGCCCAGCCCGGCCCGGCC
>JAWWEU010000080.1:3704230-3716896 GCA_035583155.1 Acropternis orthonyx | reverse complement strand
GGGACGGGGGGGGGGGCGGGGGGCGTGACCAGGAGGGGAGGTGGGCGTGTCCATGGCTCGGGGGGGCGTGGCGGGCGCGGCGTTTGAAGGTGATTGGCGGAGCGGCGGGGGCGGGGCCGGTCGGGGGCGGGGCCGGCGGGGATGGCCCCGCCCCCCGGGGACGCGGCGCTGCCCCGCACAAAGGCGGCGGGAGCGTCCGGTGCGGCAGCTCCGCTACCCGCGCCCCGGGAACCCCCGGGAACCCCCCCCCGGCAACCCCCGGGACCCACCGGGAACCCCCCCGGGACACCCTTCGGAAACTCCCGCCAGCCCATTCCCGGACCCGCCGCACCGGGAGCGCCGAGTGCGGGCAGCGGGAGCAGCGCCGCGGGGCACCGGGAGCGTCCGGTCCGAGCATCCCGAGGCACCGCGAGCCGTCCCGCCGGGAGCCCGGGCAGGCGGGCTGCGGGAACCGGGAGCCGTCCGGGCAGCTCCGGGCACGGCGGGTCCCTTCACCGGGAGCCATCCCGGCGGGAGCTGAGAGTGTCCAGTCACCGGGGATCGTCCAGCCAGCGCCGGGCACGGCAGAGCTGATCACCGGGAGCCGTCCGGGCAGCACCGGGCACGGCGGAGCTGAGCAGAGCGAGCCACCTGAACACGGCGGATTTGGTCACCGGGAGCCATCCAGGCGGGACCCGACCATATCCAGTCACCGGGAGCCATCCAGGCACACCGGGCACGGCACACCCGGACGGGAGGACGGGAGCTGGGCACCGGGCACGGTAAATCGGGGCGCAGGGGCTCGGGGCACCATGGCCCCCCCCGGCGTGCTGCCCGCCCTGGCCTGGCTGCTGGCAGCGGGGCTGAGCGTGCCCGCGCCGTGCCGGGCCCAGCTGCACGGCGAGAAGGGCATCTCCATCCCTGACCACGGCTTCTGCCAGCCCATCTCCATCCCGCTCTGCACCGACATCGCCTACAACCAGACCATCATGCCCAACCTGCTGGGCCACACCAACCAGGAGGACGCGGGGCTGGAGGTCCACCAGTTCTACCCGCTGGTGAAGGTGCAGTGCTCGCTGGAGCTGAAGTTCTTCCTGTGCTCCATGTACGCGCCGGTGTGCACGGTGCTGGAGCAGGCCATCCCGCCGTGCCGCTCCATCTGCGAGCGGGCGCGCCAGGGCTGCGAGGCCCTCATGAACAAGTTCGGCTTCCAGTGGCCGGAGCGGCTGCGCTGCGAGAACTTCCCCCGGCACGGCGCCGAGCAGATCTGCGTGGGGCAGAACCACTCGGAGGACGGGGGCTCGCCGGCGCTGCTCACCAGTGCCACGCCGCTGGCCGGCCAGGGCACCCCCGGCGCCCCCCGCTACGCCACGCTGGACCACCCCTTCCACTGCCCGCGGGCGCTGAAGGTGCCCAGCTACCTCAACTACAAGTTCCTGGGGGAGAAGGACTGCGCGGCGCCCTGCGAGCCCACCCGGCCCGACGGCCACATGTTCTTCAACGAGGACGAGATCCGCTTTGCCCGCATCTGGATCCTCATCTGGTCCGTGCTGTGCTGCGCCTCCACCTTCTTCACCGTCACCACCTACCTGGTGGACATGCAGCGCTTCCGCTACCCCGAGCGGCCCATCATCTTCCTCTCGGGGTGCTACACCATGGTGTCGGTGGCCTACATCGCCGGCTTCGTGCTGGAGGAGAGGGTGGTCTGCAACGAGCGCTTCCAGGAGGACGGCTACCGCACCGTGGTGCAGGGCACCAAGAAGGAAGGCTGCACCATCCTCTTCATGATGCTCTACTTCTTCAGCATGGCCAGCTCGATCTGGTGGGTCATCCTGTCCCTCACCTGGTTCCTGGCCGCCGGCATGAAGTGGGGCCACGAGGCCATCGAGGCCAACTCCCAGTACTTCCACTTGGCCGCCTGGGCCGTGCCGGCCGTCAAGACCATCACCATCCTGGCCATGGGGCAGATCGACGGCGACCTGCTGAGCGGCGTCTGCTTCGTGGGCCTCAACAACATCGACCCTCTCCGGGGCTTCGTGCTGGCCCCGCTCTTCGTCTACCTCTTCATCGGCACCTCCTTCCTCCTGGCCGGCTTCGTCTCCCTCTTCCGCATCCGCACCATCATGAAACACGGCGGCACCAAGACGGAGAAGCTGGAGCGGCTCATGGTTCGCATCGGCGTCTTCAGCGTCCTCTACACCGTCCCGGCCACCATCGTCATCGCCTGCTACTTCTACGAGCAGGCGTTCCGGGAGCACTGGGAGCGCAGCTGGATCAGCCAGAACTGCAAGAGCTTGGCCATCCCCTGCCCGCTCCACTTCACCCCCCGCATGACCCCCGACTTCACCGTCTACATGATCAAGTATCTCATGACTCTGATCGTGGGCATCACCTCCGGGTTCTGGATATGGTCGGGCAAAACGCTGCACTCCTGGAGGAAGTTCTACACTCGGCTCACCAACAGCAAGCAGGGCGAGACCACGGTGTGACCCCCCCGGCCCCGCCGCCCTTCGGCCTCACATTTGGGGTTTTTTGTGAGGGGGGGGGTTATTATATATTTTTTATTTTTAGATTTATTAACGTCTAAGGGGTGTCTCTCTTTTTCTCTTTTGGTTGGTTTTTGGTTGGTTTTTTTTTTTTTTTTTTTTGTAATTAAACCTGTAAATAGCATTTGTAAATTTAATTATATATATTTCTATTTAAAAATGTGAAAAAGATGGGGAGGGAATAGGAGAAGAGGGAGGGGAAATAGGAGGAAAACGAGAGGGGGGAAATGGGGAGAAAAAAAGGAGGAAAGAGAGGAAAAAGGAGGGGGGAAAAGGGGAGAAAAGAGGAGGAAAGGGGAGCAAAAAAGGAGAGTAAAATAGAAAAGGGGGGAAAGGAAGAAAAATGGAAGAAAAATAGAAGAAAAGGAGGGAAAAATAAGAAGGAAAGGGAGGGAAAAATGAGGGGAGAAAAGGAAAAAAAGTAGGAGAAAGGGGAGAAAAACTGGAGAAAAGAGCCAAAAACTGGAGAAATAGGAGAAAAGAATGAGAAAAAGGAGAAAAGGGAGAAAAGAACAGGAAAGGAGATAAAATGGAAAAAAGACAAAAAAGAAAAGGAAAAGGAGTGAGAAAAAAGGAGGGAAGAAAAGGGAGGAAAAAAGGGAGAAAAAGAGCAGGGAAAAAATATTAAAAGAGGTGGGAAAAAGGAGTAAAAAAAAGGGGAAAAGGGAAAAACCTCTCCCGAGCCTGGAGAGGAGCCGTCCCCCACCCCGCTCCCCCCTTCCCGCTCCGTCCCGGCTCCCCCGGCTGCTGCTCCAGTGGCCCCTGGAAAAAAAAAAAGGGGAGAAAAGGCAAAAAAAATCCCAATAAAAAGCCCATTTTTCTCGCTCTCCTTTCGAAACTCCCAAGAAAGTGGATTTTTCTTTCCCCACCCCTTTGCTCTCTCCCACGAGACCCTGGGCTGAGGCTGCCCCTCCCGGGGGCTCCTCCTGGGCCCCCCCCACCTTGGTCCGGGAGTTTTCCTCCCAATGCCCTTTTTGATCGATCCGTCCCAAATACAAACGAGTCAAAAAACCGCCAGATTATTCCTGAGGGCTTATTTTTTCCCCCCCCAAAACCCCCCAAAATTAAATTGGGGAGAGTGTCCCCGTGGATGCTGCAGTGCCCCCCCCCAATTCCATCGTCCCTCCAGCTGGGACAAAACGCTTTGCAAGGGAAAAAAGAGGGTTTTTAACCACAAAAATAAGGAATTTTCGGTTTGCAGTGGGAAGGGGGGGCCTCTCCTGTGCCCCCCTCCTGGAGGAAATAGCTCACATTTTCTCTGGGATTAGGGGTTTGGCTGGGCTGGGCCCCCAGTCCTGACGCTCCGCAGAGGAGCAGATCCCAGCTCTGGTTGGGTTTTTTGGGATTTAGGGGATGCTGGAGGGGGGACATTGGGAGTTTTAGCTGGGGGGGACAAGCTCCAGGCGGTGAGCAGGCAGGGAAGGCGCGGGGAGGGGGGGAAAGGATGGATTTAATCAGCTGGATTTAATTGGAATGAAAAAAAATACTCTTCCCAAAATGGAGAGGGAGACCTGGCCGGGAAGTGCTGGCCCCGGGAGTGCCCCGAACCCGGCCCCGGGGAGCCTCAGTGCTTCTGTCTCCATCATTCCAGAGGATTTGGGGGTCCCTGGAGCACAAAGAGGGATTGCAGGGGGATTGTGCCCTTCCCCTTCCCCCAGCAAAGCCCTGGGACGATCCCAAAACCCCCTTAAAAATCCCAATCCTGCGGTGTGGGCGAGGCGGGAGCCGAAGGGGTTAAGGCAGCGCCTCTCCAGCACATTTTGGAAAGGAAAAACTCTTTGGATCCGGTTTAATTTTCCAGCGATGACTTGGAAGGGGGAGAGAAGAGGGGGAGAAACTTATCCAGGGCTTTCCCCCCCCGCTCCTCTGTGGTTTGGAGGAGCAGTTTGAGGGTCGGGCTGGGCTGGTCGGGACCCCCCCCCCACCCCAACACTCCCTTGGCACCCCCACGACCCCCCAGCCCCCCCTGTCACCCCACCCCCTGCCTTTGGAACCTCTGGAAACGGGAATTAAAACGGGCTGGGTTTTGCTGTCTTTGTGCTGGTGGTGACATTGGCAGGACCAGCCTCAGCCAGGGGGTCGGGGGACCCCCCTGCAGCCCCCAACCCCCGCCCCAGCAGTGCCACCCCATGGGGGGCCCCCTTGCCAGGGGGGTCTCGGGCTGTTTCCAGCCTGGCACCGGGTGCTTTAGCCTTGGGGTGCTGCCCATCGGGGTCTCTTATCCCGCTGGAAGGTCCTGCTCCCCAAAAAGCGGCTCCCACCCAAGGCAGCTTTGTTTCCCGGAGGCAAAGCGCGGGTCGGGATCACGGGGGACGGGGGGAATGTAAACTCTCCACCCAGGAATGCAGGAGCTGGGAGAGGAGCGCTGTGTGTTTTTAAAAAGGCTTTGGATAACAGAGCCGGGATCTGGGATTGCAGGGGCTGCTCCCGGGCTCTGGGGGTGCTGGGCACTGCTGGGACCCACTGGGGGTCCCTGTCCCCCCATTTGGGCCCCGTGGGCTCCTGTAATGGAGTTGGAATTGGGCCGGATCCTGTGCCTTGTGGCCCTTTCCAAGCGATTTTTTTGGGAGTTTTGGAGTGTTTTGGCTCTCTGGGCTGTTTGTAGCCTGAGCAGGGAGGAGCTGGAGGGTGTAGTGCATGTCCCCTCTGTCCCCTGGTCTGTCACCCCAGGGATGGGACCCGCTGGATCAGGCAAACACCAGGGACAGGTCACCCCAAGGATGGACTTCTGGGATTGAGTCACCCCAGGGACAACTAACCCTGGGGACAGGTGACCCTGGGAATGGGTGACCTTGAGGATGGGGCACCCCAGAGACAAGTCACCCCTGGGGAGAGGTCACCCCAAATCCAGCTGACCCCAGGGATGGATCACCCCATGTCCAAGTCACCCTGGGGATGGGTCACTCAGAGAAAGGATCTCCCCAGGTCCCACTAACCCCAAGGACAGGGGACAGGGCACAGGGGACAGGGCACAAAGGACAAGGGACAGGGAACTCCTCTCTGCTCACGGCTGTCCCCAGCCCTCCCAGCCTGGTGATTCCAATCCCCCTCGTCCCCTTTTCATCCAAGGGAAGAGGGAGCAAACGCCGGTGGCGGGTCGGGCCGTGTCCCCGCCCGGCCGTGCTGGGGGTCCTTTGATGTCCCCTAATGAGCCCCGCTCTGTTGTCACAGCTGCCAGAGCCGCGGGGCTCAATTAACGCGGCAAACGCCGCCCGGCCCGGCCCCGGAGCGCCCGCAGCTCATCTCACCAGTGCCACCAGTGCCACCAGCGCTCACGGGGCTCGTGCTGGTGGCGATGGGGACAGGGCGGTCCCCGGGAGCGGCCACGGGCAGGTCTGCCTGGGGTGATGGCACTGGGCTCCATCCCAGCACAGAGACAGCCCCGGCGTGAAACCAGTGCAGGGAGGGGTGTGCTGGAGGAAGGAACTGGTCTTACTGGGAGAAGGATGGGTCGTGGGATGTCCCCAGCACTGGATGTCCCAGTGCTCCTGTCCCCCGGTCCGCAGTTCCTCCTGTTCCCTGCCACTGGCTGTCATGTCCCTGGACCATGGACTGCCCTGTCCCCTGGGCTTTCCTGTCCCCTGTCCCTCAGGGACCCACCCTGTTCCCCACTCGGCTCTGTCCCCATGGCCCCTGTGCTCCCCTGTGGCCAGACTCTCCCACTCTCAGCCCCGGGTGACAATCCCCTCAGGGCAATGGGGTCCATCTCCCCCATCCCCTTCCCTGCCACGGCCCCCTCTTGTTCTGGTCCCCAGCAGTGCCATGGGGGGTGGCAGAGGGAGGTGACAGAGAGCAGGGAGGTGACAAGGGACATCTCTTTGTGGTGTCCCCACCATCATCTGCCATGACAAGTCACTGGGCTTTGTGGGGACATGGCTGGCTGTCCCCACCCTCAGGCGTGCGGGGATGGAGCCAGCAGGGACCCGAGGCCAGGGGCCCAGCCCCCAAAGGTGGCAGTGGGTGTCCCCGGCCCCCCGGCCCCGCTGTCCCCCCGGGCCGGGCGCTGGGGCGGGATCTGGCCGAGCCCTGGCCGGACGCCAGCGGGGACAGGCGGCCGGCGGCTAAACTGGGCTCCGGCCGGGCTGCGCTTAAAGGGGACGGAGCCGGGGGCGCGGGAGGGGCCCCGGCGGCTCGAGGGTCCCCCCCGGAGGCTGCGGCTCCCGAGGCAGGAGGAGGATCCCGTCGCCATCCCGCCATCCTGCCCCGGTGCTGCGGGGTGGGTGGGTGTGGGATCCCCTCCCATCCCTCTGCCCCGCTGGAGGGTGGGGGAGTGGGGGATGTGGGGTCACTTCCACGTCCTGGTGTCCTCCTGGAGAGCTTGGGAGGAGTGGGTGTGATGCTGCGTGTCATTTCCACTGCAGTCCTTGGAAATGCGGGACACACTGGTGTGGTAATCTGTCCCCATCCCACACCTCTCCTGTAGGATGGGGGATGGATGGACACAGGATGGGTGGGCATGGGGCTCCCGTGTCCATCCTGGAGAGCATGGGATAAATGGGCACAGTCCATCTCCCTCCCAGCACCTCTCCTGGAAAATAAGGGACAGACGGACACAGGATGGGTGGGCGTGGGACCAATCCCCATCCTGGTGCACCTCCTGGAGAACATGGGATGGGCAAGTGTGGGATCCCACCATCATCCAGTGCCCATCCAGAGAGGGTAAACAGGCAAGGGATGGATGGACACGGATGGATGGACATGGGATGGATGCACACAGGATGGATGGACATGTATGTGATAGACAGACACGGGATGGGGGTTGAGTGGACATGGACAGGCAGGATGGACGTGGGATGGATGGACACGTGTGGAATGGATGGGTATGGGATGTGTGGACACTGGACGGGTGGACATGGGCGGGATGGATGGACATGGGATGGATGGACACGGGATGGATGGACACGGCGCGGGGGGAGCTCGGGGGGAGGATCCGGGCCGGGGGCCCGGGAGGGCTCGGGGGGAGGATCCGGGCGGGGGGCGGGGGCGGCTCCGGAGGCGGCGGCGGCTCCGGGTGCGGGAATGTTTGTGCAGCTGGAGCCGATTACGGGGCGGGAGCGGGAGGGGGGCCAGGGGGGACGGGGGCGGTAAGGGGGTCGTGCGAGGGGAAGAGGGATGTGCAAGGAGAGAGGGTGTGTGCACGGGGGGTGTGTGGGGGCTCAAGGGGGTGTGAAAGGGTGTGTGTGTGTGTGTGTGTGTGCAAGGGGTTCCCCAGGGTGGAGGTGCCCCCGAGCACACAGAGTGCCCTGGTGCACATGTATGTGCACCCTCACGTGTCCCATCACATCACATCACGCCGTGTGTGTGCCCGTGCCCCAGACATATGTGGAAACCCCACACACTAGGAACATGCCAGGCACATGCCAGGAACACCCCAGGAACACGCCAGACACACATGATGAACACCCCAGAAACACGCCAGACACACATGCCAGAGACAGACCAGGAATGTGCCAGGAACATGCCAGAAACACTCCAGACACACATGATGCATGCCCCAGGAACATGCTAGGCACACACTAGGCATATAAACACACACACGTGTCCCTCAGGGCCTGTGGGGCTCCCTCCCTCTCCCCTCACCCCAGGGGTCCCCAGCCCAGCCCCAGGGTGGTCCCCACCGGGCAGCACCAGCCCTTGTGTTCACTCTGGTCCCCACTGACGTGCTGAAGGCTCTTGGTGAGCGAAGCCACACTTGGGGCCAGGGGGGGTTAAAGGCCATGGGGGCTGTCCCTGCCCTGTTGGGGGACCTCAGGGTCCTTGAGGGTGACCCCTCATTGCTGTCCAGCCCAGCCCCCCCAGTCCAGCTCTGATCACCCATCCTAAGAGCAAACCCAGGGCAGGGACAGTGGGAGGGGATGGCACCCCAAAACAGAGAATTGGGAGTGCCCCCCCATGGCATTGTGTCCTCCATCCCTGGGGTCACCCATCGAGGGCACCCCAAAACCCAGGGTCACCCCAGCAGGGTTTAACCCCTGCACTGCCAGGGCCTGATCCCTCTCCCTGTTTCCCCCTCTTTTATCCCAAAACAGCCATTTCAGTCTGGACAGATGATTCCCTTGGCCCAGAGTGCCACTTTTTATTAATTTTTAGGTTTTTTAGTTATGAATAAAGGGAAAAAAATCACCCCCCAGTGGGGCAGATGCCCTCCTTGGCTTCACCTTCCTTCTCCAGGGAAGAGAAAGGAGGGAGGGAGGGAGGGATAGATGAATGTGTGGTTGGAGGGAGGTAGGGATGGATAAAGGGATGGATAAATGGATGGACTGACAGATGAATGAATGGATGGATGGAAGGATGGATGGATGGATGGATGGATGGATGGATGGATGGATGGATGGATGGATGGGTGGATGGATGGATGGATGGATGGATGGATGGATGGACAGTGCAGGGATGGATGGATGGATGGATGGACAGTGCAGGGATGGATGGACAGTGTGGGGATGGATGGACAGTGTGGGGATGGGTGGACAGGGATGGATGGACAGTGCAGGGATGGATGGATGGACAGGGCAGGGACAGATGGCCAGTGTTTGCTCTTACCACCACCCTCAAAGACCCCAGAGCTTCCACCCCCTGGAGCAGGACACACAGCCCCCAGCTGATGGCCCTCCAAACTGAGCTGAGGCCACCCCAGTGCTGCTCCTGGCAGCACCCCCAAGCCATGTGGGGCTGATTCTGCCTCCAGGACCCCCATCCCATTCCCAAGGTAAAGTTATCCACACAGAGGAGCCCTTTACAAGCACAACTCCACCTTTTCCAGTGGGAAAAGCCACATGTTGCCATCTTAACCCTTGCAAATAGCTGAGCCTTTTGCTCACATCCTACACAGTAGGATTTCCCCCAAAATTGCTCCTGAAACATAGAAAACCAGCTTTTACCTGAACCACAAAATGTGTTCCTGGACTAGAAACTCTGCAAGTCCTGATCCCTCAATCCTGAGTGCCAGCGGTCTGGAAATGGGATAAAACTGAACTCCTGATGGGAGCAAAATGATGGACACTGGGCAATGCCAGTGTTGCCTCCTTTAAAAACAAAATAGCCAGTTCCCTGCCTAAGATGAGAATAACTTATTCCTGCTCCTCTGAGTGGCACAGACACACCTTGGCTTTTTATTTAAGTGCTTTTGATTTTTTTTTTTTATTCCCCAGACCACCCTATTTCCTACACAGAGACAAATCTTGCAGCCAAGGAGAAATCCAGAATTTTCCCAGCTCCTAAAAAACCCCAAATCACACTGCTGTATGTTCATATAAAGTATATAACCTGTTCTAAGCAAACAAAAATGTCTTCCAAATGCCATATATGTGGTCACCCTGCTCAGCATCAGGGCCAAGGCAGGAGTGGCACAGCCTTGAGGCTGCCCTGCCCGGCACCACCAGCTTTCCATGGTCCAGCCCTCACAAGGGAATAAAAGAAATACATGGAATGCTCCAGAATATCCTGAATTCCTAATATCTCATTAAGAATCCCTCACCAACCTGGCTCGTGGGCACAGGGCATAGGTTTTGACTCAGCTCCAGGACTCTGATTTTGCCAGAAATATTTTAACCCGAGAAGAGCTTTTCCCACCCCCCCCTCCTGGAGCACCAGCGTGTTTCTGGAGGGTTCCAGAGGTGTTCCCCATCCCCAGGTGTCCCTGAAGCAACAAATCCATGGGGGCATTGCTTTGGGATGGGAGGAGCCCTCCCTAAAGGCAGTAGCAACGAAGCAAAGCTGCCAAGCAGCTGAGCAGGATCAGGACCAGGAAAAGGGCTGTGGCATCATCCTCGGCTCCCTTTCTCCCAACCAGAGCCCAAACCAAGAAATGATGAGCAAAAGAAACCCTCCAAAATCCAGGTTGCACGAGCAAACCCCAACCAGCCCTCGTGTCTGACGTGCACGTCGCCAGGAGCAAACTTGATTGGGTTTGCAAAAGCTGCGAGAGAGGGAAGTGGCCTAAAACTGCAATATTTATACAGGCTTGTTCACATCTCTGTGCTGCAACCAGAGCAAGCCTTGGGGGGATTTTCTTGGCAGGCTCAGGATTCCAAAGGCAGATTTCCTGGCGGGGAGCGGAGCGATTCCAGGCTATCAGTGCCTGCACAGCATCTCCAGCGTGAGCCGAAAACAAAGCGTTGATTGTCTCTGTTTATCTGAAATGATTTGTAAAACAGTTTTTTTTTCTCGTGGAGCTGGAGGAAGAAAAATATTTGTGGTTTTATCTGAGATCTTATCTCTCTCTCTCTCTTTTCTTTTTTTTTTAGGGAAAAAAGTGTCCCGTGGTTGAATCCGATGTCAGTGCCACCCCCGTGCCTGTGCCCACAGGTAGGGCTGTGGTGGGGGAGTCCCCAGCCTGGCAGGTTCTGGCTGGGTCATGTTTGAAGAGGTCAAACAAACCCCGAGCCAGAACCCGCTGCAGGGAATGAGATGGTTTTAGGAAGAAATTGTTCCCTGGGAGGGTGGGCAGGCCCTGTCCCAGGTTGGGCAGAGAAGCTGTGGCTGCCCCTGGATCCCTGGGAGTGTCCAAGGGCAGGTTGGACAGGGCTTGGAGCAACCTGGGCTGGTGGGAGGTGTCCCTGCCCGTGGCACAGGGTGGAAAAAGATGATCTTTAAGGTCCCTTCCAACCCACACCACTGTGGGATTCCATGACTCTGTGAAGTTTCCTAATGAGCTCGTTTCGCTGTGAAACACAGCCCTGGAGAGGCCAGCACGTGCATCCAGGTGGGCAGGAGGATGGGACTGTGTTCGAGGATTGTGGATGAGCTTTGCAAAATGGGAATGTCCTGCTTTTCCTCCCCAGGATGAGAAATCAGATGTCCCACTGCCAGGCCAAGTGTGGCTTCAGGTTCTCAGCCCTGCCATCTGCTCTGATGCAGCTTTGGGGGTCTCAGCACACCTGGGGGTGGCTTTTGGCAAACAATAGTCTGGGGGCAAAAAGCTGGAAAACTCCACGGGAAAGGAAATGACAGCGTTCCCACCAAGGAGGGCTACAATAACTTGCTAACAACAAACATCCTGGAGGGGCTGCACGTGGAAGGACGTGCCATTGTTCTCAGGTTGGTAGGAGCGAGGCTGTGCCTGACAGGGGCTCACCTGGGCGGGCTCTGCGGTGCCAGCGGGGTGGCACCGAACCCCTGGGGCAGCTGGGCAGAGCCGGAGGGAAATCATTAACAAACAGCTCATTATGTTCTCGCTCAGCTGGGGGAGGATGGTTGGTTCTTTTCTCCGAGCGCAGGTCAGCGGGAATGTTTGTCCTTGTGTTTATTTACGGCACAGGGATCTCAGTCCTGTCGCTGACACAGCCGGGAGCCCTCACAGCCTGATCCCTCCTGCTCCAGCTGCTCTCCCTCTTCCTGCACCACCTTCCAGGGAGTTTCCACCTGAAAAAGCAGATGGCAGGGGTTAATTAGGTGATGGCTGATTAATGCTGTTGAGGGACACGGATGGAAGTGCCACCAGCAGCCCCAGGGCTTTGCATCCAGCCGGGAATCTGGGGGAGCGTTTGCAACATGGAAGGGTGATGGGAATGTTGGGTTCTGTCTCCATGTCCCCCCCAGGACCAGCCCTGTGCTTTTGCAGTGGTTCTCCTCAGCTTTCCTGGGACAAGTGCAGGGCCCAGCAGGTGACCTGCTCAGCTCTCCCTGCCTGGAGCGGGTCTAAACCTGGGTTTAACACACCAGCCCAGCTCAACATCGCTGCAATTCAGGCTCGCTCAGAGAGTGCACAGTTTTATTCCCAGGAATCCCAGAGCCATTCCCTCACCCTGGCACGAGGCAAGCCCTTCACTCTGTTTTTATTGCCGGTGTAAATCACACCAGTTTAAGGCATTTCCAAAATTATTGAGGGTCAGCCAGCATTGCCCTGCCCAGGGAAAATCCCCAGGGGCTGGCCAGCAAGGGACACACTTCCCTGCTCCCACAGGGAATTAGGGCTGCCCTGGCATCACCGCAGCCCCCAGCCTGGGTGGGCAAGGATGGTTGGAATGTGGGCCTTTCCTCCAGAAAACAGGTCTGTGCCTGGGGAAAAGAGGATTGTTCTCTTTCATTCCTTCCTTCCTTCTTTCCTTGGACCACATGAGAGGAATCTGGAGCAGCAGGAGCGGCTGAGGGAGCTGGGGGGGCTGAGCCTGGAGAAAAGGAGGCTCAGGGGGGACCTTCTGGC
>JAWWEU010000080.1:3683133-3701793 GCA_035583155.1 Acropternis orthonyx | reverse complement strand
CGCGGCCTGAGGGGCTGCGAGGGCCGTGCGGGCCGCGGCGGGGCTGGTCCCGCGGCCCGGGCGGAGCCGCCCCCGCGCTGTTACCGGCGCGGCCCGAGGCGCTCTCCCTCCTGCTGCCGCTCGGCTTCACCTCCTCGCCGGGCGGCTTCGCTCTGCTGCTCCCAGCGCGGTGCTGCCCCGCGGGGTTCGTGCGGCCGTCCGAGGGGTTTGTGGGGGATTCGGGAGCCCGTCTTTGTTCGGGGCGCGGGCTGAGAGAGGGAGGGAGTTTCGAAACTGGTGTGGAAGCAGCAATTCTTTGTTCGTGTGGCGTCTGGTGGCCCTGCAGAGGGGCTGTCACCCTGCAGAGGGGCTGTCACCCTGCAGAGAGGGGCTGTCACCCTGCAGAGGGACTGTGACCTCCTGTCACCCTGCAGAGAGGGGCTGTCACCCTGAGAGGGGCTGTGACCCTGCAGAAGGGCTGTGACCCGCTGTCACCCTGAGAGGGGCTGTCACCCCACAGAGGGGCTGTGTCCCGCTGTCACCCCGCAGAGGGGCTGTGTCCCGCTGTCACCCCGCAGAGGGGCTGTGTCCCGCTGTCACCCCACAGAGGGGCTGTGTCCCGCTGTCACCCCGCAGAGGGGCTGTGTCCCGCTGTCACCCCGCTGTGCCGGGAGAGGCTTCCCTGGAGCTCGTGTGGGACCCCGGGGGTGCCCCCGGGGCTTGCAGAGCCGCCTGTCCCCTCCGTGTCGTGCTGCCTGTCCCGGGGTCGGTGCTCTCACGCTCAGCTCTCGTGGTCAGGCTCGGCCAGGTTGTTCAGGGCTGGGGGGGTCAGGAGCAGCCCGGAGTGGTGGGTGGTGCTTTTCTCCCTCGCCGTTGGCATCACGCTGAGTTACAGGGGCTGAGTAACCCTTACAGTTGGGGGTTTGGCTCTGTTTGTGTGGAATTTGGAGGAATTCCCTGTGCTGGGGGTGGTGGAAGGGAAGGAAGGGGATAACTCCCATGGAATTGATGCTGCTGGGTGTCATTGGGGCTGGGAGCAGAGTCACTCACCTGGCACAGAGCGTGGTGGCACTGTCAGCAGGTGACACCTGAGTGAGGGGGAGATCTCCCCACCTCTCAGAGCTGATGTGCTGCATTTTACCCACAGGGTCTTGGCTTAATACACAAGGCAGCACCATCAGCAATGCCAGAGTGCAACAACCCCAGAAATCCCATGGAATGCCCTTTGTTTGGTTCTGTGGCTCTGGAGTTTGATGCTGTCTGTAAATTACACTTGCACAGCTGGACATGCTGAGTGAGCCTGTCGCAAGCTGGGATTGCAGAGGGATCTGTCAGCTGGAAAACCCCCTTGGAGCCCAGACAGAGCTCCACAAACTGTGCCTTTAAACTTCTCCCAGAACTTGCTCCCTCCTGGGCTGAGCTGAACTCACCAGTGCCTGGTGGAGCAGCTCCTGCTTTGGGTACCTGTCCAAGAGCTGACCAGCAGGGACTGTCCTCTGAAAAAGCACTAAAGGCAACTTTTCCTGCTCTTTTTTCCCCCCAGTGAAACGTGATGTCCAGGAGAATGATGAGGAAGCAGTGCAAGTCAAGGAGCAGAGCATCCTGGAGCTGGGATTGCTGCTGGCCAAGACGGGGCAGGCAGAAGGTGAGCCTGAGATCCACCTGAGCTAACAGGAGGTGCTGCAGCTGGTGGAATTACTCTCCTTGTTCAGTGGGACAGCAGGGAATGTTCTCTCAGAGACAGGACAGAAACCAAACTTAAAAACCCATACAAAACTAAATAAACAACATAAAATACTGACCTCACACTGCTTGGCCCAGTGTCCCCAGATGATGCTGCTGTGTTGGACAGTTCAGTCTGTGCCCCCTGGTGTTTTAGTACAAGTGACTAAAGTTTTGTCAAGTCACTATTCTTGGGATGAGAAGTGTCTCCGGATTGGTTTTTAATTACCTCAGAGCCTTGTTTCAAATGGGAAGGTTTGTCCCATGAAGTCCTTTCTCCCCAGCAGCTCCTCTCACAATTAATTGATTTGTGTGCTGAGCCATGACATCAGCAAACCCTGCCCAGCTCCATGTGGGAGCAGGATGGGACAGTCCCTCCATTGTGAGCCTGTGAGGGGACAGGGATGGAGCTGAGTTCTCTGTTCAAGGATTATTTGGAATATATTCCTGTGTTTCCTCAAGGCAGGGGTTGGTTATTTTGCACTCAGCAGTTTGGGGTTGTGCTTGTGCCTTTTGGGGGACACTTTCCACCTGGAGCTGACACACCCTGTCTGTGCCCAGAGTGTTCCCTGGCCAGGCTGCAGCCCTGGGCTTTTCTCCCTGGGCACAGCAGTGGTTCAGGGTGAGGAGTGCAATGTGTGTGCTTTCAGGTCTGGCACTGGTGGGGAGAGCAGCCCAGCAGGAGGTTTAATCACACTGGAGTTGGACTGGGGCAACACAGCTGACATCGGAGTAGCTCATGGAAAGCTCAGGGAGCTGCAGATGCAGATCACAGTTTATATTTGTTGTGAAATGTCCCTTGATGTCCCACTGTCCAGCCTTTGAAACATCTGTGTGACTGGGCCATTGAGCTGCCCTGCCCATACCCACACAGGCATTGATCATTCCAGATCCCAGTCCCACTGTGGATTGCACTGGGACAGGAGATGAGTGGCCCTGAGAGCAGTGTTGGAAACAAAGGTGCTGGTCATGTCACCTCACTCAGGTGTCCACCTCTGATTCCTGCTGGGGACACTTTTCAGAGTCTTTGGGGAAAAATAAACCCTTCCAGCACAAGATTCCTGCAGAAAGGACTGGAGCAGGAGAAAGGAAGCTGCTGGGGAAGTGCCCCTTTTCTAACTCAAGTCAGTCAGCTCAGTTGCCAGTGCCCTTTGCACTCTGGTGTTTGCTCATGGAGAATAGACCAAACATGGTTCTGCTCCTGCTCCGAGGGAGTTGTGAGTGTTTGGGCCAAAAAGGGGGAACTCAGCCCCAGAGTCTCCTCAGGCCAGTGAGGGATGTGCTGCTGGGGAGCAGAACTGGGAGCAGAGTTGCTGGGCCCTCACCTCTGCACACCTTGGGGTAGTGTGGGGTTTAAGTCTTAAGTTTTGCACAAGTATAAAGGACTCCAGGGTTTTTCAGAGGCTGGCCAGATAATAGATTTATTTTTCCTTTGTGAGGGGAAGGCTAAGAAACTGAAAATGGCAATGTTAACTCATTGAACCCAGGGTTATGAAGGAGCAGGTGTGAAATGTATTTGTAGTGTGTGGAAGGTAACACTAAACTGCAGAGTGACTTTGTTCTGGGTGGAAGAAAATGAATTTCCTGACTTTACCAAGCCAGTTGTGTGTTGATAAATGGGAGTGAGATCAGCAGGATGTGCTTTCTGGAGGTGTGGTGGGAGTGGGGGTGAAGGGGGGGGTACCCCAGCTTGGGGGGGTGCTGGTGCTGTGGGAAGGGCTCTGTCACCTTCCCTTCCTGTCACCTTTTCCAGTTCAGTTTTAGCAAGTGGAACTTCTGTTTGAGGTGTTGCAGTGCCCAGAGAGATAGTGGCTGCCCCATCCCTGCAAGTGGATATTGGGAAGGAATTCTTGGCTAGGAGGGTGGGCAGGCCCTAGCACGGGGTGCCCAGAGAAGCTGTGGTTGCCCCAGCCCTGGGAGTGTCCCAGGCCAGGTTGGACGGGGCTTGGAGCAACCTGGGCTGGTGGGAGGTGTCCCTGCCCATGGCTGGGGGTGGCACTGGGTGGGCTTTGAGATCCCTTCCCACCCAAACCACTCTGGAATTCTGTGACTCTACTGAACTACAGCCTTTGTTTGCAAAAACAGTAATACAAATGACCCTCTTCAATCCTTGATCTTGATCAAGCAGATAAACTCATAGATTAATTACTTTTTTATGACAATTCTGTGTTTTTGCGGCACTGCTTAGAACTATAGGGTTGGGATAACTCGGAGCAGGAATTTGGATCCATGGGGTGTGAGCTTGTGGAAGCACTTTCCCCGAGGATGAGCAGGAGGCTTCATTTTCTAGAGCTGCTGCTCATCACTTCTCCAGAGCTGCCAATCACACCCCTTTACCAGGCATTGCATTGACTTTAAAAAAATGAAATCCTAAAAATAGTTGATGGTTTCGTTGGTAGGGAAGAGAAATTTTCTCTTCGATCCCGTGTGGCTGAATGTGTAGTTTGCAGAATGCACAGCTGGATGCCAGCTGTTGACTTCGGGTTTTTGGTGAGTTCTGGGACAGCTGTTGAGCACATCAGTGGAAAGACTGGACACATCCTGCAGTGTGTTCCATCTGATTGTTCCTTTTTTCCTCCAAAGATCTTGTGTGGAAGGGTATGTTGGGCACTAAAGCCGTGATTCCATTGGTCCTGAGAGGCTGCTGCAGCACGGGAGGAGCTCCTGGGGGTGGCTGAGAGTTGATGGATCTGGGAGAGCCTCAGGAGGCAGATCCAGAGCCCACTTTTCCCAGCTCCCATCCTGATCCCTGAGAGTAGCTCTGAGCAGAACTGACGTGTTGGAAGGAGCTGCCGTGGGGGTTTGTTCGCTGTGTGTGAAACCAGAGTGCTTGACTTGGATTAAAATGACTGGGATTTGCATCCATGAGTGATCCTGGGGGTTAAATGGGCTTCAGGAGTGGTGTGGGTAAAGCCACAGGAGTGCCAGGACAAGGGGGAATGGCTTCCCACTGCCAGAGGGCAGGGATAGGTGGGATACTGGGAAGGAATTGTTGGCTGGGAGGGTGGGCAGGCCCTGGCACGGGGTGCCCAGAGAAGCTGTGGCTGCCCCAGCCCTGGGAGTGTCCCAGGCCAGGTTGGACGGGGCTTGGAGCAGCCTGGGCTGGTGGGAGGTGTCCCTGCCCATGGCAGGGGGTGGCACTGGGTGGGCTTTGAAGTCCCTTCCAACCCAAACCATTCCATGATTATGTGATCACAATGAGTGATTGGATTGGAAAAAACTTCTTAAGAGTGTGAGAAATGAGTTGTATCAGACTTGATTAAACTTCAAATAAATAAGTTGAAAAAGTAAAAATTATGAGGAATAATTTTAAGTATTAGTAACATGTTCTTGTGGCAATTATTTTTGCACTACTGCTAAATGAAATGTGGGAGAAACCTTGTTTTCATTTGTTTGTTTTGGAATCCTCCCAAGCAGAATTTCTCCTGGTACTCCTCCATATACTAATTGAAATAAAATTAGATGAGTCCCTTATTTTAGAGCCGATACCAGTTTGATACAGAGTATATTGAAGATTCCTGAATTAGCCATTACAAGTTTTGAGTTTCCTTTTATTATTGAATCCTGTAAACAGGGTCCTGGTGAGATCCACCTGATATTTGGGTGAGTCTCAAAAATCTGGGGCAAATAGCTGCGATTTCAGTGTAAAGCCCCCTAATTATGAGTCAGCACTGAGTGCTGCTCTGCTGGAAGATCATCTTCCCAGTCTCTGAACAGCCCTGGCTGGGACCTGCCCCAGTGCCACGTGGTGTTTGTTGTAGGACACTTCTCACTTGTGCAATTCCAACACGTCACTGCCAGTCCTGGAGCTGCTGTGCCCTGCCTGGCACGTTCCTGCTCTCTGGGAATGACGCTTGAGTTGTTTCTTCAGAAAGAAAGGCTTTTCCTTTTTCCACCTCTTCTAAAGACTTGCTTTATACCTTATAATATACCTGTATGAGCAGAAATGCAAAGTGAGGTAAGAGCTGATCAAGTAAAGGTGTAGCTGGAGTGTTAAGGAATGTCCTTTTCCAGCAGTGGAGCAGGGGATGGATCTCCCTTCACACTGAGTTAATAAAACCACACTCAAACTATAAACTCCCTTTTACAGGCAAACCTCAAAGCATTTAGCAGATTCTTACATTTTTTAAAAGGTGCCTGAGGCAAGAGCAGTTGCAAGTGGTGGTAGGTGGGGAGCTGCAGCCCCTCTTTGCTGCAGGGCTTTCCCTCAGGTGCCATTTATTGCCCTGTCATCGAGAAGCTGCCCGTGGAGTGTTTGCTGTGCTAAATGCTGTGTGCAGACCTGTCAGCAGCTCTTGGCTGGGTGGTTGTAATTCACCATTTGGGTTTGGTCTCTTTTTCAGAGCTGGGAGGACTTCTGAAGTACATCCGGCCCTTCCTGAACTCCATCAGCAAAGCCAAGGCCGCCCGCATCGTGCGGTTCCTGCTCGACCTCTTCCTGGACATGGAGGCAGCGACAGGGCAGGAGGTGAGGCTGCAGCTCCAGCAGCGGGGCTGTTCCTCAAAAGCCTTGCAACACCATTATCTGACCTAGTTTGCTTCTCACTGAAGAATTACCCGTGGCAGGAAACGAGGCGTTTAATGCACTTAGATGTGTTTTATAAATAAAACGCGGGGTGGTTTGATTCCTGAGCGGGTTCTCCTGCGAGCCTCGCCCCGCTGCGGGTCAGGAGGGACTCCCACCTCAGCATTTGTCTTGGATTGTGTTGCTGCCTCAGGTTGTGCCAGGTTGGATATTAGGGAAAATTTCTTCGTGGAAAGGGTTGTCCAGCCCTGGCACAGCTGCCCAGGGCAGTGGGGGAGTCCCATCCCTGGAGGGATTTTAAAGCCATGTGGATGTGGCATTTGGGGACAGGGATTAGTGGTGGCCATTCTGGGGGAATGGTTGGACTCAGTAATCTTTGAGGTCTTCTCCAACCTAAATGATTTTAAGTACAGCTTTAGGAGTATTTTGTAGTGTGATCAGTGCTGGGGAGGTGAGAGGGGCTACAGCTGCTCCAGCGAGCTGGGACCAGGAATGGTGGGGGTGGTGTGATGGCACAGAGCTGTCCAGGAGCTGGTGGGATTAGCTGGGTCAGTAATACTCACTGTCTTCCACCTGGAGACATGATGTGGTGGGCATCTTACTGCATGAAAGTTACTCCTGAAGGGAGAGTGGAAAGAGTTTTGCAGGTGTAAAGTACATCAGTGGATAAACTTCACCAGAGAGCTCAAGGTAGTCTAAGATAGCCCACAGTAAGGATTCACTCCAGTCTCATCAGCTTCCTAGAATACAGTTGTTGGTTGGGGTTTTTTTCCTGCTTTTTGGTTATTTGGGAATGGAATAAGGACAGGAGTGACTTGTGAGTGGTGAGGAGCCATTCCCCAGCAGTGGGTTGTAGGGGAGGCAGGGAAGGTCTGAGCAGCAGGTCAAGGACAAAACCCACATAAAACCTGCACACAGGGACTGCCAGACTGCAGGCTGGAGGAGGTTCTGCCATGCTGAGGGGCAGCTGATGTTCTCATTAGCCAAATTAGCACAGAACCATCATCCTTCAGTGCAGGTAGCCCAGGAAATGCTCCTCGTTTGCTCTTGGTTCGTGTGCCTTCTGTGTGATGTTGCCAGAAGGTTTTGTTGCCCCCTTTAGCAGGAGGGCTCAGGGAAATGGGGTGGGATGTGCAGGTGAGATGGGGGGACTCCTAAAAGCATCAGGAGAAAATGAGCAGCTTCAGACTCTTTTAAAGGTAACTTGGTGTAAAGGATGATATTTGGGTGCAAAGGGGGTGGGAGTAATAGCGAGGGAAATGCGACCCAGTTAGTCAAAATATTAATTTTCAAGCATATTCCAAAGGCAAAACCTTAAGGAATGGTGACATCTAACCTGTGGGGTGGTTGATGCAGCATTTATTTCCTTGGTGTAGCACATATTAAGAAGATTCCCAGGAGCCCAGTAAGGCAATGACATTGGAGGTTTCTCCAGCTCCTGATGCTCCAGCTATCACTGTGCAATAAATTGAAGCTTCATAATGGCTTTTCATAAAATGTTCACGTTTAACAAGCAGTGAAGAGGAGGTGACAAGTCCCACAGTGGTTGTCCTGCTACGGAGCTGACATCCAGAAGTTTTGGGAAAGGGCATTCCTGAGCCTGGCACCTCAGAATGAACTTACTGGCCTCTTCTGACTGAGGTGGAACACCACTGCTTTATCCATGGAGTCTCAGCCTTTAAAATAGGAGAAGCCACCAGGTTTCCTTTGCTGGGCTTTGAAGGGGTGGGTTTGGCACCCAGTGGCACCAGCTGGCTCCTGGCACCCAAAACAGAGCCCACAGCACCTCTGTTGCCTTCATACTGCTAAAGGTCTGGAATATTTAAGGCCCTAAAACACATGTAATTTATTTTCCTTAATTGAAAATGTTCAGCATGGGTGTGAGTTTAAACTCCGGTAAAATGTTAGTGCCTTCCCCAAATGCCAAAGGTGTCGTTCGGTGGCATTTGGGGAAGGCACTAACAAAGAAAGCTTTTAGGCTTGACTAGTTAGGCTTGACCTCTAGGCTTGACTGCTTTCCTTCTACTCCCTTTAAGGTTAGCCTGTGTTTAGAGTGTATTACTTGGGCCAAATCAGAGAAGAGGACTTTCCTACGCCAGGCTCTGGAGGTACGTTGTGGCTCCCAAACCTGTGCTGTCACATCTTCCCTGTATCAGATTTAATTCCTGTCAAAAGCAGGGAACTTGTGCGTCATCCAGGTCTTTGTACGTGTCAGGGGTGGGCATTAATGACACTAAAATTAGAGGATTCTTCTTTAAAAAGGTGGGGTTTTGTTTTACTCATTGTGCAGTCGTGCACAACGTGGCAAATACAGATTAATTTAGTGAAGCCTGTGCAGGTAAGAATACCAAGTTTCATTTTACAAAATAAATCTGTTCTGGCTTTCCTCACAGCAGTTCCTTTTCTGTTCTCCAGGCGAGGCTGGTCTCTCTCTACTTCGACACCAAGAGGTACCAAGAAGCTTTGCAACTAGGTGAGGCTCCCACTAGGTGGTGGTAGTAGATCTCTGCTTTGAATTTGCTCCTGACAAGGGAAACCATCGACTGTGTGTCATGTTCCTTGAGAAGTTTTGTAGGATTTGGGTGTTAATTTCTCAGTGCTGTGCCAGTTCTGCCATCTCTTGCTGTATCTGGGTGATAACAGCTCTTAGAGATGTCTTTGTTCTTGTTGTTTCACCTTCCTCACTCATCTCACCTGGACTCAAGGCCAGGTTGGAGCAACCTGGGCTAGTGGGAGGTGTCCCTGCCCATGGCAGGGGGGTAGAGTGAGATGAGCTTTAAGGTCCTTTCCAACCCAAACCATTCCAGGATTCTGTGACTTACTAAATTTCCAGTAATTTTGGAGGCTGTATCCAGCTGAAGGCTGTCGGGTTTGACTCCTGCTGGAATACACTGCTGAGGTCAGAGTGAAGGGAGAAAGCAGCTCTTTGTCACTTTGCTCAAACACAGCCCCAGTAAAGCCGTGGTAATGCTGGGAAATAGCAAAACCTCTCTGGGTGTCCTTAGACAAGGTGCTGAGGGGCTGTAAAGGCTTCCAGAATGTGCTCCTGCACCACCTGAGGTGGTCATTGCCCCTGTGAACTCCTGCTCTGCCCCAAAGCACAGTGGAGCAGGTCATCTTACAGCTCCCCTGGGGCTTTTTAGTGCTCAATGTGCAAACGACTGCGGTGCTGTAAGTGAGGGTTTAAGCTGTAAATGAAGGTTTAAGCTGTAAGTGAGGTTTGAGCTGGCTGAGGGGTGTTGGCAGAGCAGTGTGGCTGAGGGATGACTGCGTGGACACACACTGGACCCATAACTTCTTAACCTGAGTGGTGACACGAGCTGTGTCATGTCCAGAGTCACCTGGGGGACTTGTATCTGCTCAGAGTATCGAGTTAAGTGCTGTGATACATGGAATTCATTATGGAGTTAGAACTGATTTGCATATGGAAATATAATGAACTCAGGTTTAAACTGATCAGAGGCCACACTCCAAAGCTGTGCTTGATTAGAGTAATCCCTTGGGGGGTGGTGGGACAGCCTGGGGAGTTGGGAAGGGCTGTACCCCCAGGACAGGATGGTGCTCCATCAAGGGGTCAGCCCTGCACACCAGCATCCTGGGGTGGTGGGGCAGGGTGTGGTTGTGTCCATGGCTGTGGGAGCCAGTGCAAGCAGAGTCTCCCTGGGATGTTTCTAGGCATCATCTGTTCTTCTCTACCTAATTATGTGGTTTCAGCTCTAGTTTTCAGCTCCTGAGCACGGCAGAGGAGGAGGAGGAGGAGGAGGAGGAGGAGGTGCTCATCTCTGCTCCTCACCCTGTCACCTCTTTAGTTTGGTGGGGGAAAGAAGGGGACAAGTTTCCTCCAAGACTGGCCCATTCTGTGCTCCCAAGGCTTTGATGTGACAGCTTGTCTTGGCTTCTTTCGGGCTTCACATTCTGCCTCTTAAATTTGACCTGTAGATGTCCTGTGCTTAAAACATTCCCTCTTCATCCCATGTTCTTAGGAGCTGCTTGAAAGTCCTCCAGTGTCCCCACAGGGTCCTGGTGTGGGAGCAGGCAGTGCTGCAGGTTTGCTCAGAGCTCTGGGTGTTGGAGGGGAATCATCTGGGGAAGGGACAGCACCAGAGGGACAACCCCAACTGCACAACCCCCCTGGGCCCCTCTGCTGCAGAGACCTGCTGTCCTCACTTTCAGGTGTTCTCACTGCCCTCTACCACAAAACTGCTTTGTTCTTCACCTGTGGAGTGGCACTGACACCACTGTTACTCCCTCTCCTTGTTTTTCCCTTGGAAGCACAGGCTGTGTAAGCCTAACCTCCCTTCCTCAAAACCCTGACAGCTTGGGGCAAGAAGGGTGTCCCCTGGAGAGACCTGTGTGGATGCTGAGGCGGGGCAGGTGACAGAGCTCCTGTCCTTCTCCTCTCCCAGGCTCCCAGCTTCTTCGGGAATTGAAGAAGATGGATGACAAGGCACTGCTGGTGGAAGTGCAGCTGTTGGAGAGCAAGACTTACCATGCCCTGAGCAACCTGCCAAAAGCAAGAGCAGCCTTAACCTCGGCACGGACCACGGCCAATGCCATCTACTGTCCCCCCAAGCTGCAGGCAGCGCTGGACATGCAGTCAGGTGAGGCCTCCAGGAGGGGAGGAACCCCCAGGAACCCCCCATCATCAGTGGCTGATACTTGTTCATTCCTGAAAGGAATAATAGAAAAGGATGCTTGGTGGGACCTCAAGGTACCCACCCATCTTCTCTGCTGTGATGACATTGTTCCTGGCCCCTGTGTTCCCAGCCCATTTTTGGTAACCTCCATGGTGGGTGGTCTGTCACCTCCCCAGGCACTGCAGCATTACACTCTGTTCCTGACCCATTACACATTTCCTGACCCAATTTACAGGCACTTACCTGAAGTGCCCCAAACTTGTTTTTCTATAAATGTCCTCATAAGAGAGGGCAGGGATGTTCTTCTGATAGAGATGAGGTAAAGGGGGCACAGGAGGAAAGGATTGTTCCCTTCACTGAGCACCACTGAGCAACCAAATGATGTCCTCTCCCAGCCACGTTCAGAATGCCCTCTGGTTTGTCCCTCTCTCAGGTATTATCCATGCAGCAGAAGAGAAGGACTGGAAAACAGCCTATTCATATTTTTATGAGGCATTTGAGGGAAATGATTCAATTGACAACCCAAAAGCCATCACTGCACTGAAATACATGTTGCTGTGCAAAATCATGCTGAACAGGTAGGTGGCAAATGGTTCTGGGAGGAACACTTCCTGCAGTTACAGGGGAGAGGCTTTTTGTTTGGAAGGCTCTGAACTCGGGGGGGGAACTCGAGCACTGTCTTTTTTTATTACCTATTCAATGCTCCTCCTATGGTGTTATTTGAATTGCAATACTTTGCTAGGAATTGGGAATCTTTGGGGGACACTCTGAGGTTTAAGCTGACCATGTTGCTGAATAAATGCTCTGTTCCCTCCCCTCTCTAGCCCAGAAGATGTGCAAGCATTAGTGAGTGGGAAGCTTGCTCTGCGGTATGCAGGAAGACAGGTATAGAAACTTAATCCTTCCTATCTTCCTCTTATCTCTCAGAATACTGGATTATTCTTTTTGTGAAGTACTTCGGTCTTTTCATACCAAAATACCCTTCTCTGAGCGTCGTGGATGAAATCCAGCACTGATTAAATTACCAGGAGTCATTACCAGAAGCCAGTTGCCTTCAGAGGGATTTGCAAGTGATTTTCACAGCCTGAGAATCCAGGGTGTTCCCTTCATTTCTCCTGGGTTTTTTCCCCTGAACTACAAACTGCCCAATGCCATCAAGCCCTTGTGTCCCAGCCCAGCAGGTTGATACCTGGAGGGCTGTGGGCTGGAAGGAGTTGTTAAATCCTGCTCATCCTGACATGAACATGCCAGGCTGGGAATGCCACCCTGGAATTACATCCAGGGATGCTTATAGAGAGTGCAGGGCAAGAAACCAGGAGTGCCAGGGGCTGGGCTGGGCTGGGCTGGGAGCCTCCTGCCCTCAGGGCTGTGCTCAGCCTGCTCTGAGCAGGAGCCGATGCTTCCCTGCCCTGGGGGGTTGGGAATTAGCAGAGGAGTCAGTGAGCAAGTGTGCATGGAAGAGTCTGAGGTGGGGTATCCGTGCTGGATGAGGCAGGGCAGCCCCAGTCCTGCCCCGTCCCCTTCCCTGGCCTGCCAGCTGGGTTGGAGGCTCCGTTGCAGAGCAGGAGGGGCAGCTGGGGGGATGATCCTGGGTGTTTTCCAAGCTGTGCCCAGCAGTTCCTGCAGCAGCTGGGGAACAGTGTGGGGAGCCCTGGGGACAGCCCAGTGGGAATCTTGGAATATCCTGGGCTGGAAGGGGATCATTGAGTCAAACTCCTGGCTCTGCACAGGACAATCCCCAAAAGAGAGGGGGCAGCAGAAGCCTGGGCCTTGTGCACCAGAGCCACCTCCTGGCCTCTCACCACATGGCCCCTGTTCTGCCGCTCTTTGGTGGGGTCACCACCCCCTTTGGGGGAGGTTTGGCTGGGGCTGAGGCTCCTGCTTGGCTTCAGCAATTAATGGGCAGACAAGAAGCAACCCCCAGTGCTGCCCATGGTGAGTTACCCCTGGCACCCAGCGGAGGAGATGTGTGGCCGTGACGAGGGGGAGAAACTCCCCTGGAGGGCTGAAAATGGCCACCTCCACTAAGGAAGTGCCAAAAGGTGCCTTTTCCTTAAAAACACTCTCAAACTTGCCCCCAGACCTGCAGCTGGTGAGCTCAGACCTGCAGGGCTCGGGTGCCTTGTGGGCCCTTGTTCCATGCTGTGTCCTGCAGCTCCTGGTGACGTTCTCCCCTCAGCAGCTGCTCTGCCTTGTGGCACTGACACTCACAGGGCTCTGTAGCACAGGGCACATTCCTGGTTGGCTGCTCAGGCATGTTCCCAGGATACTGCACAGTTTGCATAATCTCACTGAGAGGAGATTCCAGAAAAAATAACCTCCTCTGGTGTTCTTTCCCCACAGACAGAAGCACTAAAATGTGTGGCACAGGCCAGCAAGAACCGGTCGCTGGCGGATTTTGAAAAGGTGAGTCAGGAGACAGAATATGGGGCCTGGCTGGACAACAACCAGTCAGAAATGCCAGGTTTGGAAAGCTGTAGGAGCTGTTACATCCTACAGCAGGAAACCATGGAAACATTGATAGAAAACAACAGTGCACTGAGAAAGTACCCCTCAGTAACCAACCCGTTTGGTTTTTGCAGCGTGGGGGGTAAACTTGTTTGAACCTGTGTTTTTTCCCTTTTTATATTTGGAGAGCCAACTGAGAAGCAGTTTTCCTTTTGGTGCTGTTCACTGGGGTGTGTATCTTCCTAAAATCTTTCCTGGCTCCAGCCAGAATGCCACAGAGGATTGTCATGTCAGGAACCCAGTCCTGCTGCGTGTGTAGCAGAGATTTGGGCTTGCTGAGCTCCAGCAGTGAGAAAAGTGCTTGAAGGGCTGCTGGGCTGTCCGAGCTCCTGGCTTTTAGCTAAGTTAGGGACTGGATTAGCCCTGATGCTGTGCTGGGCAGGGAGGGGAGGCTGTTTCACCCTCCCAGGGTCTGTTCTGCCTGATTTGTTTCTTCCCGCCATGTCTCCACAGGCCCTGACAGACTATAAGGTGGAGCTCAGGGACGACCCCATCATAAACACTCACCTGGCCAAGCTCTATGATAATTTATTGGAACAGAACCTGATCAGAGTCATTGAACCCTTCTCCAGAGTACAGGTAAATGTTTGCAGCAGCACATCCACAGGCTGGTGCCTCTGTCCCCTGCTCCTGGGGGGTGAGGGACTTGTCCCCTCATGGAATGCTCCTTCCTTGGAGCTGCTCAGCACTTCCAGCTCAGGGCTCATCTTGTTCAGCTGAAAAATGATCAGGAAGGGGCTCAAGGGATCTTTGGAAAACCACATTCCAGAGTCATTGGCCTTTCCACCTGTTTCCCTGCTGCTCACTGAGAGGTGACTTTGAACCCTGAAGGCAACTGTTTTCCTTTGATGAGCCCTGACAGGGTGGGGGCAAGGCTGCCATGCTCTTGGAGATTAAACACTTCATGTTTCAGAGGGATGTGGATTTAGGTGTCCAGTCCATCTTCAGTTAAAATTAGACATGAAGGACCTGAAGCTGCAGAGAGGACAAAGGCACTGCACATTTTTAGCCCAGAGCATTTCCAGGCCCTTGAGCTGTTCCAAAGAGCCCCAAACCTCCGTGTTGTGTGTCCAAAGCACAGCTAAAGATTTACCTGACTCTGTTGGTCTCTCTTGTAGATTGAACACATATCCAGCCTCATCAAGCTCTCAAAGGTAAGAACTTCAGTAGGGATCAGTGGCACATCTTAAGAGGGCAGAGGAATAGGGGTTAAATGACATTTACCACTGGGAACCAAACAGTGACAGATGAGCTCCACAGCAATTCCAGGCAAATATCCCCCTTGGGAACTGAATTTTCCATGGGCAGTCCCCATGAGGCATCGAGGCTTCCTCTGCTCCAGACTTTGCTGGAACATCCCCTTCCCTCATGTGGGGTTTACTCCCTGTGTTGGCACTTGCTTTTTACTGGAGACAGATTTTGCTGTGCTGCAGGAACAGCTCCTGTCATGACTGGCCCAGCCTTCCCTGCTGCCCTGTGTTTAATCCCCTCAGTGTGCCCAGGGGAACCTTTCTTAGACCCTTAAGATCCGGGATCCAGCTAATCACCTGCGGTGTCGTCAGGGCTGCGTCTGTCACGCTGGCTGTTGCAATAACTGCTTTACAGATAATCCCAGCCAGATTAAGTTTTAGGAAAATCCCCTGTAATCCCAGGCAGTTGCATCCCAGAGTGCTGCTGTCGTGTGCTGGTGTCAAAGCCAGAGGTTTGGACGTGAGCTGAGCTCAGCTTTGTGGTCAGAGTCACAGAATCATTGAGGTTGGAAAAGCCCTCTGACATCATTGAGTCCAACCATCCCCCAGCACTGCCAAGGCCGCCACTGACCCCTGTCCCCAGGTGCCACATCCACGTGGCTTTAAAACCCCTCCAGGGGTGGGGACTCCCCCACTGCCCTGGGAAGCTGTGCCAGGGCTGGACAAGCTTTTCCATGAAGAAATTTTCCATAGTATCCAACCTAAACCTCCCCTGGCACACCGTCTTTTCCTAGACTAGCCCTTGGTGTTTAACACATCCTTAATATTTGGAGTAAAAGCTGCTCTGCAGCTGTTTAGCTGCAGCTGTGTCCCCTCTGCCCAGAGAGCTGCAGAGGAGCTGCCTCCCCTGGGCCTTCCTGGTGCTGGGTGGAGTAAATAAAACTTGGCCAACTCTTGACTAAATCCTCGCTGAACTGGAGTGTTCCACATCCCCCCGGGAGTAAAGCCTGTCAGAAGTGACAGATTCAGTGTCACCTGTGGAACAAGGGGGCAGGACATCCTGGTTTTCTCCTTATTAGAAGCTGCTCCTTATTTTCGTGAGTCTTCTAAAGCACATGGTGATATCAAAACCTGTTTTGACATTCAGAGAGGAAACAGCTGCTGTTGAGTGTGGAGCAGTGAAATTCACAAGTTTTTATGTAGTTCTGGGAGACTTCTGATTTCTCTGCTTCAATTTCAGGCTGAGGTAGAAAGGAAACTGTCACAGATGATCTTGGACAAGAAGTTTCATGGTGAGTCTACATCCTTTAGTCCTGACTGTGCTTGGACTGCTCTTCCTCCTCTGAACCCTGGGGGTGCTCAGCCCACCCTGCTCAGCTCAGGTGACAGCCAGGAAGGCTGTTCCTGCTGCTCCATCCCAGGGCACAGCCAGGAAGGCTGTTCCTGCTGCTCCATCTGCCTTCCTTAAACCCAAGGGTTAATTTTTCACAAATCAAGAGTTCTTTTGGGTCCTTCTGTGCTGTGACAGCATCCAAGGAGGGTGTGGGACCCCCAGGGGGGCTCTTCCCCCTTGGAGCTGGCTGGGGATGTGGTTGGTCACCTTTCCCAGCTGGCTTGTGCCCAGACTGATCGAGGTGTTGGAAGGGGCACCCCCATGGCACAGGTGGGTGCTGTGGCTTGGCTGGGCCCAGGACAGAGGTGCTGCCCTAATAAATGCCTCAGGGAACCAGCTCTGCTCTGGTTAGATTGTCCCTGTGTCAGTCAGCAAGGCCCCTGGGTGTGGCTGGAAGCAGCACGTTGGGCACAGAACAATCTGGAAGGATAAAGCTCACCTGACATCTGGGAACAGCCCCGCTATAAACCAGCTCTTTAGTCTTGCTCCAGTGCTGTGCTGAGCCATCCTACTGGATACGGGGCCTCGAGGAAGCAGGGAATGGGCAGGAATGAGCTGCTCCCGGATGGCTTCTCAGGCCATTCCCTGGAACGTATCTTTTCCTGGGAATGCTGATGCAATCCTACCCAAAATCAGCCAGTCCAGCCCAACGCGAGCCCTTCCCAAAGCCTGCACAGCCGACTGTATGTCTCTGGGGTAGATCCCGAAATTGCTGCTGCTGGAAGGTGTGACCCATGGAGCATTCCAGTGCTGAAGGCAGCTTATTCCCACAGGCATCCTCGACCAGGGCGAGGGCGTCCTCATCATCTTCGACGAACCCCCCGTAGACAAAACTTACGAGGCCGCCCTCGAGACTATTCAGAACATGAGCAAAGTAGTGGATTCGCTCTACAACAAAGCCAAGAAGTTGACATAGGTGAGTGGAGCCCCCCCAGGGTCACAGAGCCCCGCCCCAGCGCCCCAGTGTCCCCCAGCTCCTCCCCTCTCCTCCCGAGTGACGTGGCTCCGTTTTCTCTTTGCAGAGCTGAATTTGCTAGCTGTCATTTGGAGAGTGTGTGTGACAGGAGAGTGAAACCTTTGGGAAAACGTTAGGAGACTTTTTTCTTTCTTTTTTTTTTTTTTTTTTGTTTTGTTTTTTTAATTTTTTTGTTGTTATTTTTTCTAATTTTAGCTCGGAAAGTTTTTAAACTTCCTCATCCGGTGCATCTTGTATTCCAGACGATGCGTGTTCCAGTTTCCATGTAATCTTTACTGGCCGAACTTTGTATCTTGGGGTGGGGGGGGTGGGGGGAAACATTGTTTAAACAAAGAGGGTATTCTAAATAAAAGGAAAAAGGCTTACACTACCTAAACATGTGCTTTCCACTTCCTGAGGGACGGCAGAGCTCAGCAGGGGCAGCGCTTTGTTACCAGTAGGTGCCCAACAGACCCGTTTGTTCCCCCCCGCTCCGCCCCGAGAGCGCGGAGCACGAGCAGCCAGCCCCCCTCCGTCGGTACCCAACCGAACCAGCCCCGAATGCACAGCCTGCTGGTTCCTTTTTCAGTGCCCGAGGCCTCAGCACGCCCCGGGAGCGGCTCCGGGGAGGGATCCCCGCTGGGCGGAGGGGCCGGCGCGGGTTCCCCCCGAGCCTGCCTTGCATGCTCTTGTTTGCAGCTAGAGTAGGTTGGAATGTTTTCTCCCTCCCCACCTGCACTGATGGGAAGAGCAGGTGCCCCCGAGTGCCCACATTTAAACTCTGCTGTGTCAGTGTTTGGTTTCTGTCGCCCACCCGATGTGGGCCAGCTTGGCCCTCTGGAATAGCCCAGTGCAGCTCGCCCGGGGCTTCCCCCGTAGTTCCAAAGTCCTGTGGGGGGTGGAGCACGGAGTATTCCAGCATGTTCCATTTTCTGCTGAGGTTTCCAGTAGGTTTTAATGCCATTTGGGCAGTGTAAGCTTCTGCATCTCTGTCCCGCTCATCTTTATTTCTCCTTTCCCCTCTGTCTCTCTTTCCCTCTCCACGTTTTTCTTACAAAATTTATATTTTGTAAAAGGGTTCTGTTTTATCAGGAAATACTTTGCCTTCACACTGACTCTGAGACTGGCTGATTTTTCCCTTTTCTGTTCGCATTTTGAGCTCTCCGACCTTTTATTTTATTTTATTTTATTATTCTTAATTTCCATCTCCTCCAGTCAGTCGCTGTTTGGGTTTTTGGCACCATCAATATCAAATGTACAAACGGTTCTTGCTAACCACCACCAGGTATATCTGATGTTCAGATGAGTTCCAATAAAGAATTTTTTTTTCAAAAACCTCTGTCTCCTGTTTTCAGCTGCCAAGGCACGTCCTGGGCACGTTGGGGGCAGGTGCTGCCTTTGCTTAGGGAAGGGTGGGATCATCCCCTCATCAAATCATCATTGGGGGTGATATTTGGAGGCACCAAATATGAGGGATTATGTTTGAAGCAGCATCACTAAAGATTTATGGATTGTGACCTGTTCCTGGCACGAGTCTGAGTTCTGCTGAATTTAGTATTATTATAATACTTAATAATTCTGGGCTTATAAAGAGAAGGGCGAGGGATCTTGTTATACTGGCAGACAGTGCCAGGACAAGGGGGAATGGCTTCCCACTGCCAGAGGGCAGGGATAGGTGGGATATTGGGAAGGAATTGTTGGCTGGGAGGGTGGGCAGGCCCTGGCACAGGGTGCCCAGAGAAGCTGTGGCT